>MU375961.1:0-184324 GCA_022495235.1 Xylaria curta
AAAAAATATAAAGCTTTTTAAATATTATTATTTATTTTAATAAATTATTTTTTTATTATTAAATTTTTAAACAAAGTTATATTTATTAAATTAATAGCTTAGCTTTTTATAATTAAAATAAATAATAAAGCTTTTATAAAATAAAAAACTATATAATTGCTCGCTTTTACTTTTTTAACTAAAAACTTTTTAATTAAAGCTTTAAAAATAGCTTTATAATATTATAATAAAATTTATATTTATAGCTTTATTATAAATATAAAAGTTTTTTTATTAAACTTGTTTTAATAGTTTAATAAATTTATTTTTAGTTTTTTTAATTAATTGTTTTAATTTGTTTTAAATTAAAATAATTTAAGCTTAATTAATTTTAAGCTGTTTAATTTAATTAATTAAAAAATTAACTTTAAAAAATATAATATATTATATAATAATATATAATTTATTATTAATTTTAATTTTTTTTTTTAGTTTTAAAGTTTTAATTATTATAACAAAAACTATTGTTTTAATATTAAAATATAACTATTTATTTAAATTTTAATTATATTAATAGTTTAAATATTGTTATATTTTATAAATATTAATATTATAATAATTATAATTTTTTAGTTTAAATTATTTATAAATTTAAAAATTAAACTATTTAAACAGCTTATTATAATTTATTTAATATAACTTTTTATAATTTTTATTTAAATAAACTTAAATTTTATTTAAAGCTTTTTTAATAAGCTTTTTAAGCAGCTTTTAAATAAAACTTTTAAAATTATATGTTTTATTATTTTTTTTAATATTTTTAATTAATATTTTATATTAGCTAAAATATATTTTAAAACTATAAAGTTTTAAATTTTTAAAAATATTTTTATAATTTATAAAAATAATAATAACTAATTTATTTTGTTTTAAATTAATATATTTAAATTTTTTTTTAAATAATTTATATATTATATTTTAAATTTTTATTTTTTTAATAAATAGCTTAATTATTTGTTTAATATATTAAGTTATATAATAAAAAAACAAATAATTAATTTTAATTAATTTAAAAAAAAACTAAAAAGTTATATTAGTTTTAAAGTTATTAAACTATTTAATAATTTATTTTTTATTAAAATAAAACTAAAAGTTTAATTTAAAGTTTAAAAAAAATAGCTAGCTAAATAATATTTAAAAACAAGCTTTAATAATAGTTTTAATTAAAATAAACATTTTATAAAAAATTAAATAATTAATTAATATAAAAATATTTATAATTATATTATATAAATTTAAATTATAATATTTAAATAATTATATATTAAATATTTTATAAAATAAATAAAACTAATAAATAAATAAAAACGTTTAAAAGTTTAAAAAAATTTAATAATATAAAGCTAAAAATAGCTTTAATTTTAGCTAATATATAAAGCGTTTTTAGTTTTATATATTAGCTATATAATAAAACAAAATTTTTTAAATAAAAAATTAATAATATAACTTATATTTTAATTAAATTTAAGCTAAAAATATATAATTTTATAGTATAGCTATAAAAAGTATTTTTTTTAAGCTATAAAAAAATAGCTAGCAGCTTAATTTTTTAAAAGTTTTTATAATTATAATTTTATAATTTTATATAGCTGCTAACTATTTTTATAGTTTTTTAAATTATTTTTTTATTTGTTTATTTTTAGCTTATTTTTTAGTTTTATTTATAATTTTTAAGCATTTTATTATTTTTAAATATTTAAAATTAATATGTTTTTTTAAACATTAAGTTTAGCTTTTAATTAATAATATAATTGCTGCTTTTATTTTGATTTTATTATTAATGCTTAATTAATTTTAAAGCTTTAAATAATTTTAAACAAATTAAGTTGTAAACATGTTCAAAAAGCTTTTTAATATTTTTATAAACCTTTTATAACAAAAAGTTTTTTTTTTATTTTTTTTTTATTATGTTAATATTAAAACATTTTTAAGCTATATAATAATAATATTAATATTGTTTTTTTTAGCTTTAATTTATATAATTTAAACGTTTTATAATTTAATTTTTTTTATAAAAAATATTATAATTAATTAATAACAGTTTTAATGTACTTATTTTTAAGCTTTATAAAAAGCTAAAAAAAAAGTTAAAATAATTATATAATTAAATAAATTTAATTTTATTAGCTATAAACTAAAATATTTGCTTTTTTAATTTTATTTTTTAGCTTTATAATTAATTAATTTTTTATACTTTAACAAAAATTTTATAAACAATTAAAAAAAAAAAACGTTATAATAAAAAATATAAAATTTTTTTTTTTTTTTAAAATTAAATAAATGCCCATGTTTATTTTTTAAAATATTTTAATTGTTTTAAATTTTTATAATTTAAAATAAACTCAAATAATTAAAATAATTTTTAAATTTATATAAGCAAAACAATATAACAAAAGCTTTATTAAAAATATTAAATAAAACAGCTATAAATAAATGCAAATTTTATATATTACAGCACAAAAAAAAAATCTAAATATTTTATATCTCAGGCTATAAAAAATCAAATAAATCAATAAAAAACAATATAATCACATAAAAATAAAAACAATATAAACAATAAATTTTTAAAAAACACAACAATTATATTAAAAAATCCGCATGCTAAAGTCCAAAAATTCGTAAAATCCATCGCAAAATAATTACAATAATAAACATAAACGCTACACATACCTTTTAACCCTTCACGTGAATTCAACTCCAAAATTATCGCAATTTATGTAAGCCGGCACACTTACACCGCTTCAATATAACACCGTTACCCATGGTGCTGTTAAGGTCTAACGAGAGACTTGGGAAGATGAGGTTCTCGTAGGTGAATTTCGAGTAGCTTAAGTTACTCTCAAGGATTAGGGGTGCCACCAGGTCAGACAGAACCGTTGATCTGATATCCGCAGACGAATCATTGTTGATCGAGCTGATGATTCGCAATTGGGCCACATCTGTCAATGGGACATTATTTAATACGAATAACGATGACGAGGAAGTGGCCAGCAGTGACGCGATAAACGCCGCCAGTGTTCCGCCAAATGCAGCAAAGCTTCTTGTACATAATTCTCTGTGCAGCATCCGGGGAATACCGAGATCTGAAAGATCAAGCTCCACAGAGAGCCCGTATTTGCTACCGCGGCTCAAATTAACATACGGCGTCAATCTTCTTATATTCGAATCCATGGCTCCGTAGACCAGGCTTATGGAAGTCAGTATTAGTGCCGGCACTGTGGTCCAGGTATAGTGTAGATATCGACTCTCCACTGGAACCATGCCTATTCCATTATTTCGTTGAGACACGCGAAGCGTAGCTTCCAAAGCGCCAATTATAGCCAGCACAAGAATAGATATCGCCGCCCTCGACCATGCCTGGAGAATAATAGGATTTATCGACGGGGAATTCTCGACTTTTGCGTCAGCCCCCTCGGTTGAGATATTCGTTTCCGTAATTTCAAAATATCCCTGGTATGAAGCGTCGCCGTCTTGCACACTGGTCATGTAGCTACAGTCCTTTAGTCTAGTAGCTATTGTGTTGGAGTCGCTTCGTCCTAGACCCCTTAAACGCTTGATGACTGCATTGCTGTGCCTGGAAAGCTTCGCGACCCCAGAGATATTTGAAGGCGAACACGCTAATACGCTAGCATCCGGCATTGTTATTATCAGGACCCCGAAGAGTAACACGGTGACTGCTAGAATGGCTGTCATGGTGTGTGCGGCAGTAGCGTTCACAAGAAGGCGGTTCTGGTATATAATAGCCTGGCCTGTTGTGTTGGCCCGCTCAGTGTCTGTAAGTAGGTCATGTACTATGAAGGCGCCATAATTTCGATAATACGGAATCATCAAATCCTGCAAGAAAGATGCGTTCGATAGTTCAGCAGACGAAGGTGGTGCCTTAGATCGTTGCCCCAACACGAGGTACATATAAGGATCCACATCGACGGGCATATCCGACGCGTTAAAGGTTTGTGTGTCGACCAACAAACCATCTGAGCGGAGGTAGCCAGTTGTCAATGGGTTGGAAGCAGAATGGATAATGGCCCGTGCTATATCCCAAGCATGGATATTGCCTAGTCTTGTTAGGCCCGGAGATGAGGATTGCTTAACACTTAGTACATTACTTCCGTTCTTCACAACGTCGACTTTATCGACACTGTAAGCTGGACGACATAGTAGACTCGCCGACCTAGTGATGTTCACATCGATAGGCGAGCCAGGGAATGGGATATCGTCCTTTGACAAGCCATACCTTATACCTCCGAATGTGACAGCAATCCGCTGATCATCTGCATTGGACGAGTTCTGACAGCTACCTGTTCCGAATCGTGAGTAGTAGTTTTCGCCGCCGTCGCCTATTCGAGGGCCAAACCAATCGGACGTAATCTGACAGCTGTCCGAGGCCATGGTGAAGTTGAGATGGGGATATCCGGTATCGAGCCATTGAGCCAGATACACATGATAAGACGCTTTCTCGCAGACTATACTGGAAGAGACCCCGTCTACAGTAACTTGGAGCTCAGCAGTAGGAGGGGTGGTGCGACTAGTGAATTGCTGATAAGCATATTCTTCCGAAAGACCATCTGAGAACGCTAGGTTTGCCTGCTGCAACCCAAGCATATTATAGTATGAGAGCGATCTTGCATTCTCAAGGGCGTTCGGGTCGTCTTTAAATCTGGTTGTCAGGTCTACCAAGACAGTCGTTTGATGGCTGTTCGTGGGAGTTAAGTTAATAAGAGAGGCCGAGAATGAAATAACCAAACTCCATAGAAGCGCAATAGTAGCAGCTGCTGCTACCCCAAAATCTCCGTAATTAATCGCCTTAACTACCGAGACAGGTGGCAGCGGATCAATATAGTCTAGTAGCAACGTTTTCTCGGCGCCCGCCGGTCCCTGCGCCAAGCGATTCCAAGGTGCTGTCATTTTTGCTTGATAATCGATCCTCGTCCAGATAGCGCCGATAGCAGTTAAGATCGCTGTTGGGCCATATGTCCATAGATAGTGAATATGATTATTGCTCTCTGCGAGGCCATTGTTTTTTGCCGAATACCAAGATAGTGTCTCGACCGCAATGATGAGTGAAACGCAGAGAAGACTGCAAGACAACAGAACCGAACGTCGAAGATACAGCGGTCTCCAGTCGTATTTTGCATTTTTCTGACGGAATACATCCTTGTTTTCCATGAGAGCTGCAGCAGCTCTCTGAGATTGTTCGTCATCGTCGTTCGGGCTTGCTCTATCAAGCGATATTTGCGATGCGTGTGCACCTCTGGCATACTCCCAAGTGTTTGGGTGGGAATTTGGCGCGCTATCCATCATGACTCGACCATGATTTCGAACCAACTATTTTAGAAGAACTCTAGAGATATTTCAATTGTTAAATTCAAATGAATAGAATAATATCAAACCTAAAATATCGGAATGAGGCAAAAGATATGGTTGTTTTAAGCTGCACTGCCTGTGCCACATGGATCAGATCAGTACAAGCATGCCAAGACTGCCAAGACCCTGTTGGTGGCTTGCACCTGCAGCTAGAGACTAACAATAAGGCAGAGGAGCCTAACGACATTAGTGGGCGCTTAGAATTCAAGCATAACTAGAACTGACTGAAAGGAAGGAAGACTATGATTCTTGAGAGACACTCGGGAGTTATTAATTAAATAGACTATGTTCTAAACCCTTGAATTCAAGCCTTGCCTCAATTAGTTCACTCGATTTTATCAGTTTCTGATATCCTTGGGAGTACAGATGTACCCACAACGATTTGCAGAAAACCCGTTACGAGACAGCTGCAAGGCTTTGCAGCGAATACTTATCTAATTGAGCCGGTCAGGGAACTAAAAAGTAAATAGGACTAGACAGCTTACGGCCCTCTTAGGACCTTGGGAGATCTGTCCCACTAAATCTCGCCTTCCTTGGTACTAAAAATGCAGTGAAATCTCGCGTCCGTTTCGCAACTCGCCCGATCATCGAGTGGACTACCACTTTATTTTTAACCACCTCAGGCGATACGGTACGACCGTAGCTTTGGCGGTTATCAAAGCGGGCTATGGCCATTGGTAGCCAATTGAAAATATGACTAGGCAGTCTGTGGGGCTACAAGGTGGGTAAGGGTAACATCGTGCACGGTCCCTATGCCCACTATACCTTACAACTTGAGGTGACATTCTCTATTGTTAAATATAATTCAAAGGTGTTGATGACTTAATGGTGCGATGAGATGAAAACTATTTTCACTTGTTGCTGCCTTTCTGACACATCTGGGGGTATCACGGAACACTACGGAATATGCTCTGGAAGTTAGGGGTATAAGGCACGGACTAAAGGCCTATGCGTATATATATACTAGCCAAGAAATGTGAGAGGATTATATCAACATAAAAAGACTGGGAATACATGCAAAGGTATGTCCCAATCAATTGACAACTAATGCTATTAACTTGGCGATGGTTGGGTTCGAGTAAACAACCTCGCTACGAATGAGTTCTACTGGCTGTTTAGACCTAACAATGAATGCATTGATCGCGTTGAGGAGGGGAGGAACTTGTAAACTATCCAGTCCAAACTTGAAGAGATCAGTATCGTCGTCGATACCGTCGACTTCGAGGTTTTCGGCGAGCGTGTCGTAGATTACTTGACGCAGTATTTCATCAGCTGACTTCTTTGGATGACCGTTCGTTTTTATCACAAGCCCATTCGCGTGTTCAGTGTGATCGCTCTTGGCGTTTCGACGGTCGATAGCATCGTTGGCTAGATTGTTGGTAATACCTGTAACACTAAGCTGACTAACAGCTGCTCGTATTGCGGACGTAAACATATCAAGAGCTGCTGAAAGCTTCCTCTCGACGATGGCCTCAATGGCGAAAGCCATCTCATCAGTCAGAACCATTCCGTTGTCTGCTCCTCTCGAAGTGTGTTGGGACGTTTCAAAGGGGGCTGATGATTTCACTGATGATGTTTTTGAAGGATTAAACCCCGCTTGGCGCTCATAAAGAGACCTCCATTCTTCCTCGTACAGCTTGAAAACCGCATGTCGTTGCACTGTATCCTTGCTGGCGCGCGGTAGAGGCTTCGCAGGGTCCGTCAACATCACGAAACCTTTCATGATTCTACCATGGGCCGGACAGTCGCGGTTGGCCTGGATGATGCTTGGCCACACTTGATCAAAGAAAGATTGCTCTTCCGCAGCATTCTTGGGGTACTCTCGGGGTTCAAGAAGAAGGGATGCTTGGAATTGGCCTTGACCTCCGATGACCGCCGATTTGACAAGTGGATTCGCTTGTATGGTGCTCTCCATCGTGGAAGGATTCAGTTTCTCCGCTGTGGTGAAGGAGATAATGTCGTCTGCTCTCGTTCTGAAGCGCCACAAGTCGGGCTTGAAAGGATGCGGCTCAAACAAGTCACCCATGACATGTTCATCCTTCTCAGGGAAGGTGGAGAAAACACCTTGGTGCAGCTCATACTTCGTTTGTCTGACAATAGTCAAATTTCCTAGCCCGTCACGATCATCTCGAAATGTATGACCAAGACATCGGCTCAAGGAAATGTATTCCCAATCTTGAGGATCATCAAGCATCTCAATGGGAAGTAGAGAGGTCTCACATGATCCCATCAGGGTCGTCAGTCTGATCCTTTGACATAAAACATTCCCTATTTGTTCTGGGAGCATGCCGCCTACATATGCAACACACTTTAGATTCTGAAGCATCCTCATACAATTGGTGTCATTGTTATAGCAGTCGACGACAAGAGAGGGCGCCATAATTGCGCTGTGACTGTGAGAATATTGTAGAATCTGACTTGCTAGGTCTGCAGTGAGTGGAAACGGAGGCGGTAATACACAAGTCACTCCGGCGAACAAAGCGAGTCCTACAGTCCAGTTAAGACTCGCAGCGTGAAACATTGGTAAAGCCAAGAACAATCTTTTCTCTTGGACATAGTTCACAAATGTTTGTTTGTAACCGAGTGATGGAATCAGAAGCTGTGAATCCATGCCTCCATACGATCCGTATGTGATAGGCACCGGCTTGGGAATACCGGTGGATCCAGATGTATGAAGAATGCAGAACGGTTCATTCCTGACTTCTTCGAAAGTCTTGTGCAATGGAATGACATGAACGGGATGTTCATCCAGGAAGTAGTCCAAATCTGGAACTGAAATATGTTCCATCGGCCAAGCTTCCAGAATGCGAGAAACAATAGGCAAAGGTTCTGTTGGGATAAGCAAAGCAGAACAGCCAGCTCGCTCGACTAAAGATATATGAGCCTCGAGACTGTTCCGGTGGGAGGTGAAAAATGCCTTTTATCCACGTCAGTAGAAGATCAGACGCTGGTGGTTATAACCTACAGTATGTCCCGCCTTTGGCGCGGCCAAGACGAGGATGATGTATCGTAGATCGATGGGCCCCAGATAACAAAGGACGCGACGCTGATCAGTCCCAAGGGTTTGTTTAAGCCAGTGAGCGCACCGATTGACCGCATTTGCAACTGTCTTATAGGTGATGTCTTGAAAGCCATCTTCCATCTTTTCAGTTTTTGCAATCGAATAGAGCACGCGCCCTGGATCTTTAGCCGCAATCTCATCTAGAAGTACAGGCGGCAAGCGTTTTCCGCATCCAGATGGCGGTGTTTGCCATTCTAGTTGTGAATTCTTATTTATCGACGGCATTTTGATATTTGAGTTTATGGAGAAGTAATGATCATTGAAAAAGTTTTGAGCACGGTGTTAAGAGCAAAGCATCTTTCTGGTATGATGATGAAAGCTTAGTGAAAGCTTGGAAGAACTGATACTGATATTCGGTTCTCGAAATATATTACAGGAGATAGAATAGAAACAACTCGCGTTGTGCAGATATCGGCTCTGGAGATTTTTCATTCGACCGCTGCTTCTTTACATAAGAACCTATCTTCAAAACTCGAGACGGTTGCGCGACCTTATTTTGCAACCAAGGGTCATGGTGAGCCAACCGTGTTGGCTGGTTCCCGCAACGTCACAACAAACGGGTTGACCTAATTTGGCAACTATTATCTATTGATGCATCGGTATGAAAACTATCCGGACATGGAACTTGTTGAGTATCTACAGAGCTTTTGAAAGTTGGTAACATCCGAGGGATCTTACTCTCGCAGGGTTGCAGTCTGCCAAAACACGTATCAGTCAACTCTAGATGAAGACTACATCCCAGTACGAGCGAGCGAATCGGATCTTATGGCGGTGTCTCCCGGACTGATTTTTTATCCGAGCTGATTCTTTTGTTTTATAAAAGTGTGGCTGTCATTTGCATTATGCGGGGCATAGGAATAGGGGAGCAAGGATATGAAGTTTGCACTTTCGTGAGTCAGAGGCCCTGGTATTATCGAGTTATAGAAGTAAGGTGTTTATGATGCATAAGATTTCCGGAAAAGATGTGGGTAGAATATAGCGATGTCAGCCCATTTCTGGAGGGTAGCATTGCTCTTCAGCTATCGATTTATGCTGGATGTATGTGCTTATATGCATCCTCCAGGAATATACCGCTTGTTGTCTGATTTGTGAGAACTTGCCTAATTAGGCTGCTTCAAGGACCAGAAACCGTATGTTGGTAGTCATTTGCCCAGCGCCACAGTCTACGGACTTGGTATATGTACGCGTACCAATAGCGGAGGTAGTATATAGATGCCTAACATTCAAAGTGACTACCTATTAGGCGGTGTTGCATTATCATGCTCTATCAACGTTTTAATGTTGCAAGCTAGGTGACTGTCTAGGTGACATACATTGGTAGCATGCAGCTCTAAATCTCTTATTTCCAGTAACCGAGTGGAACCTACCTATAGGCTTGCATTCTTTTAACCAATCCCACAGTCCTCCTTGTCGATTTTAATAGCCCTTTCATTACTAGGTAGGTACTTCAATATCACGCCCCATGCAAAGGACTTTCTCCGCCTGGCAAGTGCCGTTTCCCCGATCATGAGAGATTGTAATTATTTAGTGTGAGGCTCTTCATAGGGGAAGAGGTGGGGATTTAGACAAGCGGCAGAACCCGCACCAGTAGATTCCGTGCATTTCCTTGCTAACATCAAGGTATCTTCTAGCATCTACTCAGTCTACCCTTTTTCAATTTTCATAGATCCCTAAGCTTTTGCCAACACCTCATCCACCATCTCAAATAGTAATCTTCCTAAATCTATGCTTTTCTCTAACTTAGTTATCTATCTGACACAACATGCCTACCGTGACTCTTCCTTCTAAGCCAGGCGCCCCTCTCGTGTATGAGCTCTTCGAGGGAGACGCGGCAAGTAGTCTTTTACTTGTCTGCTTGAATGGCCTTGGACTGCCGCAGAGCTGTTGGAAACCAACTATTGAGCTCCTACAACAGTCGAGTCTTTCCCCAAAGCCATGCATACTTACATATGATCGTTTCGGCCAAGGCGCTTCTCCAAGAGACCCGCGCGAAAACTTGCCTAACAAGGAGTCTGGCTACGCACACACTCTAGATGATGTCACTGACGATCTCCATGAGCTACTTCAAACTCTACTTCCAGGTCGCTGCTCGCGTATAGTCTTTGTCAACAACAGCATAGGTGCACATGTAGCACGCAGATACGCCGACAGGTATCGAACAGCTCATATCCTTTAACTAAATACCATAACTAACAGTTTGTGTATGAGCTAGATACCCTACCATTGTCGAAGGAATTTTATTCCTCGACTCCAACCCTGGGAATGTTGAGTTTGCGGTGGATATCTGGCCAAATCCGAAGGATCCGTCCTTTAACCTTGAGCAGATGGCTCCTCCTGGCGTCTCACTCGATGCGTATCAAGCAGCCTTCGACAAGTTGACTACAGCATTTGGATCAACGGTGAAAAACAAAGAGGGATTCGACAGACGGAAGATCAGGGATATTTTGCCTGACCCGTCCAGACCGAAGCTTAAGGGGTCGAAGACTTCGGAGAAAGGCCCTTGGATAACTGTTGCTGGCCACGAGCTCGAACAATTCTCGAAGGAGGAATGGGAGACTATGAAGATCCCTATAGGCTTGGCAGAAATGTATACTCAACCGTAAGTAAACATTTATCTCTTCGCTAGGCATTTGGCTAATGGGATGTAGAATGTGGGAGAAGTACAACAAGGGACTCTGTGGCCTTACTGATCCGGATAGGGCGAAGGGACCACTTATCGCACCAAAGTGTGGTCACTTCATTCAAAGGGACAATCCACATTTCGTCGCTGAACAATTGATCGATCTCATTCAGAAGGTCGAGGGCTCCCTCTAACCATATAAAAGCTACGAGGACTTGTTCTGAGACTCTGGTTGTTATAGGGGTAACATGGTTTTATCATAGCTTACACAATAAATTGGCTTTCCAATGATACCAGAATCTTTCAGACATATTATCTTGCAGGCGAAACATAGTTTTTCTTCTCGAAGGTGAAGTCATACAGGCTTTATCGCCATTTGACTCCGGACTTCGTTACTTGCAAGTAACTTTAACTAGAATTAGCTATTGCCTAACTTTTGAGCCTGCTAGGTATACAGTGCTTGAGCCAAATATCTGCCCTCCTTATTTCTTGCTAAACATAGTGCACGAGTTGATTTCCGGGAGATTTGTTTCGCGACAAGAATAATACAGTACATGTATCTTTTTGGAGAATTATTGTGTCTTATCGTATGTTGGTCTAATCAGAGCAGCATTTCCAGGCCCCTATTCGCTATAGTTGCCATATCTAGACGTTACCCCTCAATGCACCCTGCACGAGACGAACGACCGGCTGAGCTGAATTGGCTTTTACATTATGTATAATGATAGTAACAATAGGTAACACTGCATGAGTATGTACATTTTACCATTTATAGTGTGGATCACTCCGATACCACCACGAAGTAGCACGATGCAATAATCGCAAACCGAAGCTTACCACCAAAATATTCTCCACTACGATGTCTTTGCGTCTTAAGTAACCTCTGATCATTGATATCTAAGAAGTTACGCGCCGTCATTTGCTAAACATAAGTGCTCAGAGTTTTACACGTATGTATTATACAATATTCCAGCCTAACAAGAGTTCTCTGTTTCCGAGTCACTATCTTAACTCTCTTACAGCTCATCCTATCATGGCGGCCAAACCTCAGCCCCCTCCTGGAGGTGATATTGACATTGGTTGGAAGCTCGAAGTGGGAACAACCGTGACGTTCTTGAGTGCCGCCATTGTAGTAGCGCTTAGATGCTTCACTCGATGGAAGTATTCTCAAAGAGGATGGGATGACTACTTGATGGTTTTTGCATTGGTACGTGTTTTGTCACTCGATTGTAACATCAATATCTTCTTACTCATATACACCGCAGATCCAGGCTCTTGTGGCCACTATCGTCGACTTCGTCGCGGTTAATAACGGCCTGGGTCGTCATACATACTACCTCAGTCCACCTGAGGCAGCAAACCAGCAATATTACAGCCTTCTTGCGCAAGTGTTCTGCGTACATGGGTTGACCTTCGCCAAGATGTCAATCGTCATGTCGTACATTCGAGTGCTGCGTGACTCTGGCAGCCGTCTTCACCAAGTCTTCTTATGGGCCACAGGTGTCTTGGTTTTTATCGTCAACACCGTCGTGATTATCACATTTTATGTCGCCTGTAATCCTACTGAAAAATCATGGGATCGCTCGATTAGTGGTACTTGCTGGGCGCCAACGAAGAGGATTGCATTCCTAATTCTTCAAGGAGGTGAGTCATTTGGCTACTTAGAGCGGTCATGCAAATAGGTCTAACAGTGGCTAGCTTTTTCTGCTTTCACCGATTTTTTCTTAGCATTTTATCCCTTTTTCTTCTTAAGAAAGTTGCGACTCAGGTGGAGAACCAAGGCTCTTGTGTTGCTCTTAATGAGTTTAGGTGCAGTGTAAGTGTTTCACGCAACAATATGTAAATCACTTGGCTAACCCTCGACAGAACTGGAGCTTTCGCTATTATACGAACAGTTGAGACGAGCACTCAACTTCATGTTCCTCCCACCACGATGCCAGACATGTCATTTGGCACTGTACTGGGCCTTACTTGGTCCGGAATGGAAAGGAACATCGCAATGCTTGTCGGTAGCATCCCAGCGCTGAATCCGCTTGCGGCACCAGCTACCAGACTCCTCAGGCAAACTTTTAACTCGTCTAAGTCGAAGCTTCGATCCGCGAAATCAGATTCGAATCAGCTATCGGATATTCCCGAATCACCTAAGCTGTCCAGTCAAGATGCCGAGAAGCAAAACTACGCCGCGGAGTAAAACCAGAAGACCGGGACACCATTTCTAGTATAAGTGGGAACATAATTTCCTCTAAGGACCAAGAAATCGCGTGATGGGATGTCAGATCAAGCCAACTGGCTACCCATTACTCGGGGCTCGCTATGAACCTCATTTGAAGGAATTGATCGAAAACTGGGTGGAATCTGTACTATGTAATTTTGTGTGTATATCGAATCCTACGGTAGTTATGAAGAGCATAACTCGTTTAGACGTGTTGGAGAATTTACCGACATTAGTTAATTGATCCGCTGCTGCATTGAGTATAGTGCCAAGACCCCGGGAAAGGGCCCTAACCTTGCCGGGATCTACGATAAACATTAGCAGGAACTGGGGTACTAGATGGTTGAAAAGGCCCTATGCATATAGCATATACTGTAGCCCTGACTGACGTAAAAAAATAGAATAAAAAGTTTATTAAAAAAATAAGATTAAAATAACAGATAAAATTCTAGTTTACCTATCCGCTTGAAGCTGTCATGTTTTGGTAAAATCGTTCGACACTCCACGTCATCTGTAATCCCAGCACGACTTACATGATCTGAGGCATCGCTCGGTGAGCGAGAAGCAAATCCAGCGGACTATTTCCGGTGTCATACGGAGCGGTGGAAGTAACGTTGGTGCTGCAAGAGACGCAGGCGCATGCGCAACAGTGGAAAGCTGGTTCGCATAATCGAAATGTTCTAGGGTCGGCAGTGATACACTTCTATTGCTTACCTAAGATTTCAGTGGTCAAACCCAGGCAAGTGGCTTCTCATGCAGCACTTCGTTAAGAGTACAATATTCACCGTTCATTCTCACATAGCACTCCAGCCTGTAAGAAATCGGGCCGACTCTCAATCTGGGGATTATTGTAGTAGCCGCTGATGTTACGTATCCATCGATGTGACAATTGTGTATAAGAATCGGCCACGCATCAAGGCATGCTTGCGTCTCTTGGGGAACTGGCTTCCTCTTCGGAGATAATGAGACCTTTATGATACGCGCAGGGTTGCAATTTCTAAGTCCTATGCATTGTTACTCGTATGACACCGTCGTATTATCGAATAATACCTAGGGAGCCTCGAATCTTTTAGTGATGCAAAGCAGTCAGAGTTCATTTACCTTTTTCCCTTTCTAATATCATGCGAGCAGTATTCCCCCTCCGCCCGACTACGACGGCAAACCATCTCCAAGAGGCCTTTGCACATGCCTGCTGACACGAGATGAAGCGTAATGCACGTTGTCTGCTTTCCGAAACATGTGGTCAAATGCTACCATGTATTAATATTTCTCTTGCTCGTATATGAGTGCATCAACGGACATTAGCGACCTAGAGGCTTAGGTAGTTAAGCGTCATAATTCTTGCCGATAGCAAAGAGGGGTCAGCCGATACTGAGTCCACAAAGAACCCAGGGCATCTCCGTAAAGCAAAATGGCCGAACTATCAAAGCGTGGTGCCCTCAACGTTGGGGGTTACATGAGGCATATTCCTGTATCGTTGACTGAGGTGGTAGATGACAGCAACTGGATCGATCTCTCCTTTGCCGAGAATTATACCATTCGCAAAGAAGTCCTCGATGTTTTCCGTGACGCTGTTGCAACTCGAATTACGGAGAAAGTGAGTAAAGTTCACAAAGACTTCTTTTCATATATCGCACTGATGCTCCCGCCAGGATCTTAATTGGCCTCATGGGTTCTGGGGCGAAGCAGAACTGCTCACAGCTTTAGCTTCGCTATTCAATACTTACTTCTCCACCTTTGACCCCGTGACAAACGATAATGTGGTATTGACTGCTGGGGCAGCTGGCTCGTTGGACAGTCTGGCATGGAGTCTTTGCGATCCTGGGGAAGGCATACTCATTCCTTGCCCCTACCATTCAGGCATGGGATTTCTCTTCTCCCTACCAGGGCTCCTTCTCGCAATATATTTACTAATAGTAGACTAGGAGCCTATGAGGTATTCCTTAACGTACATACTGGCGTGGTCCCGATTCCTGTGAGCGTCGGTAGCCTCGAAGATGTATTTGGCGAAGGCATGATCCCCACACTGGAAAAGGGGCTTCGGGATGCGCCCGTAGCCGTCAAAGCCGTAGTAGTGACGAACCCGCACAATCCTCTCGGTCGTTGCTACAGCAAAAAGAATTTAATTGAGCTCATGCAGTTCTGTCAACGCCATAACCTTCATTTCATCTCCGATGAGGTTTTTGCTCTAAGTGAGCACGGCTGTACGGACTTACGATTACCTAGGAAATTCACTTCTGCCCTAGCAATTGATGCTACTGCGCACGGGTGCGACGTGAGCAGAATACACGTGATCTGGAGCATGAGCAAAGATCTTGGTGTCACTGGAGCACGCCTAGTAAGTCTATAATCCGGGGATGAATCATGGATACGACTTGATGAGACCTCTTGGACGCTTGACGATGCTAATCACGTACATAGGGATGCGTCGTAACACGCAGCAGGGAAGTGCGAGACTCAATAGCTCTTGTATCACATACCAGCGTTTCGAGCCTGTCAATTCTGCTTGCACGGGCACTCCTCACTTCCCCACAGCTTCACACGATTATTCAGCTCAACTCGTCACGGCTCGCAGTCGCGTATGAGCGGATCAGAGTCTTCTTCGAAGAGAACTCGGTCGAGTATCTTCCATGCGAAGTTACGACGTTTGTGCTCGCTAGGCTTGCACCTTATAGCCAAACGAAGGAAGATGAAAAGGCGGCTGTAGCCTTCTATCAGAAGGCCGGTATTCTCTTCTTTTCTGCCGTCGACTATTGTATGCCCTCTCCTTTCAAAGGCTGGATGCGTGTATCTTTTGCTGTGGCGCCAGAGAGATTGGATGTCGCCATTGATCGGTTGAAAGCGGCCTATGAGATATACATTGCCCGCGGATTGTTGAGGTAGAGATTGGTAGAGTTGAAAAAATGTGATAAATAGAATCTTTGAACTAGGGTTCAAGGTCGTGCTATGCCTCGTCAAGCCTTCGCGGATGTTTGAGAATGCGAAAATATTTTCGAGTTAGGAAAGGGTCTTAATACAGTAAACAGCCAAGAGGAGGGGATATGAGAGCTTAAAGAAGATGGTTTATTACGCATTATGCACTAGATACAAGAAAAGTAAGAGGCGCGTGCTCTTCCTCCATGCAATCGCTTTATACAGTGCCTAGGCAAACTAGTCGATGATCACTAGGGGTAAGCTAACATATACGCATTCAAGGCTAGTTGAAATGACCAAATTAAGTAGAAGTCATAGGAAAACCAGAATAGTGGATTGTATGTGGCTAAGTTGCCTGGTTTTCCTGTTTTCTGAAGCTTCCCATTTAAGTTTACACGTGAAAACTAAGCCTTCATTGGCTAATCTTAGCACTTGGATGCTACTTGGATGCCACAGCTACGGCTGGTACAAGAGACATGAAGCTACAATGTCATCGTGACTTTAGCAGCAAAACGCCATAGGGCCTAGCCACAATGCAACTTGATAATTTAATTTCACAACTTGAAGAGAGCCGTACCGCCTTCATTAACGGCTAAGCAATTTCGCAAGATCTATGGCTCGCTCCAAAGAAGGGGTGATCACAGTGAGGTTCATGTTAAGTAGATATTTCAAAATGCTTGCTAGTAATCAAGCGCTAAAAAAACTCCTGGCTTATTAAGAGCAACCCCGCTACCACTAACCATTTTAGCTTCTGGCCTTCCGTCGGCAGGTTAGTAACCTCATCCGGACTCCGCATTCTTGAATCCCGTGCTTGCCCAGCTCTTACTCTGTGTAAAAGCCGTTATTATCCCACTTCACGCAAAAGAGACATCTGCTATTATTAGCTCGGCTATGGAGAGAAACCAAGGGCGGCTATACTTGTTTGTTACCCGCCAACGGCACCGAAACCACTACCGGGAATCCAATTAGAGTAGAGCAAGGGTGACGGGGAGTGACGTCTACTGTGAATAGCACACTATCGGCTCCGAGCCCGGACGACATTGCTTCGAATTGTAATACTTTTATCTATGCGACCACCGCCCCGTGACGTTCTAGTATTATCACGGTGGCTCAACTAACGACCTATAACCCCTTGCAATTCTTTGCTAGCGATGATTGTATTGGAGTACCCAGATGGAAATATTACTAGTATTACTACAAGCAAAAAATCGAGCATCTATCATAGCCTATGAGGAACATCGATGACCTACATAGCTATACTCAGACACATCAATGAAGCAAGATACAACATGACGTTCATAACAATAACCACGCTCACGAGGACGTCAGAGCTGATATTACAGACGGGACTAGCGGCGAACTATAACGGGAGATTGAGGTGTTGCAGACTAGAAACTATTACTTTATATTTACGCGAGAGAATGGCATTTTGATTACTTCGTCTTGTGGGCTGGTAGTTGAAATATTCATCAAGACTCAGTTATACGCCAGGTACAATATGCTCGGGCCTAGTGGCGAGAATTGCAGCACAGAATTCTAGGGTGATTAAGATTCCTGCTGGTGTTAGTAATTCTTAAGCATATTCTTGAATGATATCGTAGTAGCAACTGGGTAATAATTTGAGTTTGGCACAGAAATAGAACAAAATCCTATGGGGTTTATAGATACTATTATTTAGTAAGATAAAGAAAACTTGCCGTTGTCTCCCGTATGAAGTGTAATCATAATTGCTGTATTGAGAATAACATCTGTGTATTTCGTATAATTTCCAACTAGTAATGTGACACCCCAAAAGGCGCTAGTACCCGAACTCAAGAGTTAGGGGGAGGGGTTCAATCATAGCTTTGAAGCTGGGTTTGAAGCGTATTTCTGGAACTTGGAGGCCAATACAGAACAAACTCTAAACTATTATTATCGTAATTAGGGCGATCAATGCAAGGCTTAGTATCACAAAACTGATAAAACACCACAGCATTTCATCTATCAAGCGCGGAGCAATCTAACAGCATCTGAGTTAAAAGAGACTTCGCTCAATGCCACGCTATCTAAGTCTCTCATCATAATGGAGTGTTGTATATTTGGGTCTTCCTGATACACCAATGAATGATTCTTTCGCTGCAACAGGTGAAGCAGAATTCTTCAAATTTTTGAGTATCTCAGGTGCATTAGCGTTTTATGTGCTGATCCTGCTATCTGTGGCGGGGTTGCCGACTTTACCATACTTTTTACGGCCACATTTTACGATGTATGTGTTAGGGACGAAGGAGCGAAAGCGATACTACTCCAATTAACGAGCGGTTGTGCAACATGCTGAGCGAACGATCCCCATGGAGTAGGATAACAGGCTGTCGGCAGGCCAGAATACACAGAGTAACAGTACAGCAGTAACTAATACAAGTAACAAGGAACCGATCCTCCCACAGGCAAGATAAAATATCGTCGCGGTTCCCAAGATCGTGTCACCATACCATAATTGGGAGTACTTAAGAAGACACGCAGTGGTAGATATCGCATACGATTTACACTTACTAGATCCAGAGACCGGGCCTTGCGTTCTTATTAGCTTAAGGAGTTTTGCGTAGCTATAAGTAGAAAATGATAATAGACAGACCGCAGCATTACCGGTTATTGAAAAACAAGGATACTGTATAGCTACTTGATGTGAAAACTGTCAGTTTAGTAATGTTCGCTGAGCTAATCTCTGGATTCCTGTTGTTAAGGAATTCAGCTTATAGAGGTACTTGAAGGAAAACAAATCTAGCTTTTATAAGTGCTTAACAATCAAGCCTACCGGCTCCCTACTTACGACTCTTCACCAGTGTCTAAACCTACGTTGGAGGGTATACAGAGGCATAACTGTGATCAAGGATTGGCAACAAGCGCTTATCGTCACTTATTACAAAGCCGTGTCTAATGACTTATGCCGAAAATGAGTCAATTGACCTGCCTTTTATGAAAGGTTGTATATGATTCTAGATGTCGCACTACCTCTATACAGCTATATGAACTCGATTTCCGGTACTTTAGGGATTACAAAAATAATTATTGTATCATAGCTAAAGAGGATTATACGAGACCGCACGCAGACGGCAGCAGGGCAGCTACGTTGCCTAATGTGTAATCATTTTGATCTACGAACGTCAGAGGTTGGGTGCGCTCAATGGGGCATCAGCTATAAAAGCGTCGCCTTCCTTCTATACCGGTGCCTCAACCATCTCCTCACAATCTCCTTCTCCCGGCTCATCAATAAAAGATCAACACAATCAAAATGAAATCCCTCGTAGCTTCCGCCCTGCTCGCCACGGTCGCACAGGCAGTTAGCCTCACTTTCTTAAACGACATCCCCGTTGACGCTAATTACAAGATCGGTACCGACTTCACGTTAGAGTGGAAGGCCTCCGGAGCGCAACCGACCGACACGTTTCAGCTATCATTGTTTGCCACGAATACGACTATAAAGGGCTACAGCCCCTGGGGAGAGGCCGAATATGACTCACGTAATATCATTCTTGATGGTTAGCACAAAATCACTCACATCCCTTATTAACCGGTTGAATATTTGCTAATCATCGAAATTCCCGACTAGGCACTGTGAAATTCGTCGACGGACTCTATTCTTGGCCTATCAAGCCCATCGACGAGAAGGGAGAATGGAAAGGCCCAGGATTCTACTACAGCTTTTCCACACAATGGACCGACGCCGACGGGGATATCGTCGGAGAATCTCCCCGCTCCTTCCACATTGTGGATTAAATGGTGTCAGCTTAAGCTGTCGAGGAAGAAGATACGCCCAAAAGATCATGAAATGACTTCAATTCGGTCGGGACGATAAGTTCAAAATGTGCCTACCATGGACTTAACGAACATATTCATGCTGGTCTACTTTTCATGACCGAGTTTTTCATCATTCGCTTTAGTATCAGCATACACGTATAAAAATATTTTAGGACTGATCTGATCCAATATTACTCTATAAATCGCTGGAATGTTGATGATTCCCTATGGCCGAATATACCTTAGATGAACTCCCTGGTCGCTCAGTTTAATAAAACTATTGTAAGGGTTAAGAATAATTTCAGTTTCCTTAGTTGCTTTTGGATTCTTATCGCTGAAGGGTTTTGAAAAGTATTTCTTAGTTCAACCGTTGTTTTGAGCCTGGAGACTGGTCTTGCTACCGATGTAAATATATTACCCTTCAGTTGCATGAGCTCGCCCCTCTCTGGCTTATGATATTAAGTTCATGTAGGCTTTGCAAATGTTCTGCTGACGAAGTATTGTGCAAATGAATAGGTACAGTGCGCTTGTCAGTGATCTCCATAGGGTAATCGAAAAATCTTATTTAACTAAAATTTAGGAATTACATACGATCCCAGGACCTCTCCTAAGTGCAGACTACTTGGTATGTAGCTGTGATATCTGGAGTAATTCCCCCTGCAGAGTTCACCTAATGCGAGCTCTTACAAGGAACCGTCAGACGCAAAGTACACAGGAGGCTAGTAGGGCCCTTGTGGGTGGGGATATAGCAGATGTTTAGCTGTATAAAGGTCTGAGTCTCTCCCAATTAACTAGGGAGTTAGGAGAGACTCAGGAATCAAAGATATTGAGCCCTTCCCCCTACCCTCGACTTAGCTGCGACTTATCGGCGGCTTAACTTCACTGTAGACACTACCAAAACTCTGACAGGAACTCACTTACGACGTTACGTCATAGTTCAACGTCAGTGAAGTGCCTCGCTGATACCATATGTCTTTGATCCCAGGCTTGCGCCATAACGCTACAAACACGACATCCAACCTTGTCGGCGTTCGTGACATTAGCGTGCATATGAGCTTTGGACTTCGCGTATGGGTACTTTTTCCTTATCTCGCATTAAAGATGGGTAATATTTGTTAATGGTCTGAGGCTTGGCTTGGTGATGACTATATTTCAGACTATTCTCCTCTCCTTTCATCGTATTCGGTTAAACTAAGTGTGATGTGGATATGAGACTAGACCGCCTGGTCAATAACTGCTAGACGGTTGCTGGCTAAGGATATTTGAACAAGTAACGACATGCCGTATGTTTTAACACTCAGTACAAAGGCGTCTACTGACTTATTGTAGCAAGACTGCTACTAGCGTTTCGTATGAGCTTACCAATATCGCTAGGAGGATTACATAACTATATATCTACTACTTGTAAGTATTAGTACAGTCATTTATGTAAGCGCTAGTTCGAATCCACTCTACTAGATCAACTCCGTCACAGAAGAAATTCTTCGTACTGTAAGCGCAGGCGGAAAAGATTATGACTGCAAAACAACAAGCTTAAACTTGCTCCATTCAATGCCATATGTAGGGCCCCTGAGCCTCAAGGTGCAGACTGTGTCAAGGCAGCCCATTTCTCAGCCTCACAATCGTGACATCACCAGTCAAAGTCTCACCAATGGCCGCTGCCTTTTTAAATTGAAAGGCATTTGAGCGCCTCCGCCGAGCCCGAAAGGCTTCTTCTTCTAGCTTCAATATCTAGGGTGATGTTAGCCCTCAATTTCTCGCTACAAGTTTAAAGCAAAAATAAAAGACAAAGACTCACTTGAAAGTCGCACTTGAGGGATTCATCAATATGAAGAACGGCAGCCGAGTTATCATACTAGGTATTGTAATTTGGGGCGCTAAAAATAGTGACAAGTTGCTTTTGCTCAAAGAGCTCAAGGCGTCCTCTATGACTTCGTGTGCCCTGCAGATAAGATCCAGATCATGTTTCCACCAGAATCATAAAACACCACTAGGCCCGAATACAAGCGAATTTCTTTCATCTCGATCGTCCTTAGCCCATCCCGCTTCTGGGATTGATCCAAAGGAGATCGTGAGGTGAGCCAGAGTCAAATCCCTATCACAACATCAGCTTATTCGGGAAGCGGGGAATACACTGCGTTTAGGAAAGAAGTGTGTATTATGCGTTGACCTTTATACGTAATATTGGTTATTCAACAACTTCAGCTAGTTTCACTCTCGGTCATCTCGCCGCCCCATTGACTCTGGCCCCCGCTTCCAGCCCCGAATTCTTCGTTAAATAGAGCTCGGCATCCTTTCACTCACCCAACATGCACAATAAGATACCAGAAAGAAAGTGTATCTCATTTTCAGTATTCCTATAATCAGTTATGAAAGTTGCCGCTCTTGTGTTAAGAGGGATTCTCTCCTACTCTATGCTTTCGATAGCTATAAGGAGTGTCTTGAGGAAAGGATTTTTGAAGGTGTAGATTATTAATACTTAGCAGCATCCGAAGCCATTTGTTTGTTCAGAAAGGGCAGCTTGATGTGACCCTGCAGGACATCGGTCTGGTAAAACCAAAGAGATTTAGAGTTAAACAATACTTCAACCGACTCTATTCGAAAAAGAAAAGCGCCGAGTTCATTGCAGTTGCAGACAATATGGAGGGCACAATTTACAAAAGTATGGATAAGCTCGACAGTGACATGGAAGGCATGCTAATAAAAAAGTCATCGCCCTAGCGACATAGCTCACCGCTTTCTAACAAAGCGGCAGTGCACATCAGACTCGGAGAACCGTATTTCTTGGGAGTCGCGGCGGACACGACGCAGTTTTGGTCGCAAAGTGAAATTGCTGACTGGCAGAGCTGGAACAACGCATTAAAACTATGTTTGAAAAGGCTGGCACATTTCCCAAACCGCATCAGCGGGTGACATATCATTCACCATGCCCTCTGACGATTGCACAAGATGACATCGCAGATATGAATTTTCAGGTCGCCAATATTAGTTATGACACGCAATTCACGAGTTAGAATTTAGATTCGTCGAAATCTCAAATGCCACAAAGAATGTCTCTAGCTTCTTCATCCCCACCACAGACCAATCCAGACAAGAAATAAGAGATATACAGCGTCTGCACAGCATACTCCACCCGGATACCAGGTGAAATTGCCTACTAAGTGATTTGATCCCTTTGACATCTCAACTTATGCCTCATTACAGTCTTTTCAGGGTCTGCCAAAATCCAGCCAAAAACCACCGTCTCCTACTCTCAATGAAGCAGCAGTAGTATGGGAAATCCTCTATCTCTATGGCTGGGACGCAACGAACATGGTTAACTCAGTCAGTTCCAGCAGAACATTTACAATAGGGTAGTTGCACCGGTCCACGTGACGCACGACGCCGTCGGCTTCAGTGGCGGCAACGTAAAGATAAGGGAATTCCAAGATGGTGATAGCAGCTATATGGCCCTCATAGTTTACCTTAGGACACTCTAGCTAAGGAAAAATAGATCTTTGAGGCATGAAGTTATAAAGTGCCTGAAATTTTATAATAAAGGGCTCCCGGTATATAGCCCAGATCTGCCTCGCTCTTTTTGAGGGCAACAACAACAAACATACTTCGGGTTATGTACCGAACATCATAAAGAGTTCTCGTTGGTGACGATATTCTATTAATCAACAAAAGACGATACAAGAGTTAGGTAATCAGATATCGTAGTCCTTGGTGCACTACTTTGTTCATTGATCTCAAACGCTAAAGAATCCCTGTTGGCTTATTAACAACCGCTCGCTACTGACTGAAGCCATCTTCCTTCGCCCCGCTCTCCTGCTAAACCAATCAGAAGGGGTTAGCGCTACCAGATTCAACAGCTAGAAGCCGCCGCGGCACTTCGCCGCGGCAGATCTAAGGATCCATCCGAGTTAAAAGAGACATTGCTTAACACACCAAGCCATCCACATCTACAAGCATTATGTCACAATACTATAGAGTTAGGTCCTCCAACACACCAATTAATAACCTTTTCGTTGCAACAGGCGAATCAAACGAACTGTTAGAAAATTTAAGTATTTAAAGTATATTAGCGTTTTAAGAGCTGGTCTTCCATGTGTCATCTGTGGCAAGATTGTGATTGGGACGTGAATCGCCACATATATGTTGATGACGAAGGAGCAAAAGGAATACTATTACCGTTGATGAAAGCAATTTTGAGCACAGGAAAACTAACCCCTAGGTATCTTGAGAGCCGGAAGATACCACCATAGTAAAGAAGGCTAGCCCCTAGGCAGGGCAAAATGAATAGAGTAAAGACATTACGACAGCAACGAAACTAACAGACCTTGGCGTTCCCTAAGAATATAACACCATGCCATAATTAGCAGCAGTTAAAAAAAGGACATATATGTTAGGTATCGACTGTGCTTATTACGACTATACGATCTATACATTGCTAGATACCAGATCCGAGCCCTTCACTTCTATGAGCCAAAGGAGATTTACGCAACTTTGAGTAGAAACAGATAATAAAAAGAGGGCGAAATAACGAGCTCACGAAATATGAATATCCTGTATAGTTATTTTTCGTAACAACAGCCAACAGCTCAGTAAATATTCAGATATCTTCCTGAGCTGACTCCTGAATATGCACTGCTTAGTAAATTAGCCTACAAAGATACTCCAAGGTAGACTAATATAGCTTTCACCAGCGGTGATCATTCGAGCCCTATGCGGAAAATGAATTGATTGACCTGCCTTTTATGAAAACTTCCATAGGATACTAAATGCTGCGCCGCCATCTTACAGTTCTATTAACGTGATGTTGGTAGTATGGGAACCAGACAAACGAAAAACAATTACTATGCCATAGCTGAAGAGGAAATCTTGAGGGACCGCACGCAAACCGCAATAAGGAAGCGACTTTGCCCGACGCGTAAGCCTTTTCATAATAACTTCAGATGCCAGGAGTTGAGTGCCGAGTGGTACATCGGCTATATAAGAGTGTCGCGTTCCTACAATATCAATCTCTCAAACACCTACCAAGCTCATCCTCCTTTCCACTTCAAAAAAAAATCAACGACAATCACGATGAAATATCTCTTAGCTCCCGCTCTGTTGGCCACAGCCGCCCATGCACTCGGCCTCGTTTACAAGAACGAGCCCGCCCCCCTGTCTACTTTCACGATTGGCACCGACTACGTGCTACAGTGGACACCGTACGACGCGCAGCCGACCGATACGTTTACGCTAAAGGTAGTGGCCACTAATAAGACTGAGACCCGAGATGTCTACGGATTCCCCCATTTTGACATGCGTACAGTCGTCGTTGGTGGTTAGTACAAGATCACTCACAGCCCCATGTCAAACAGTTACTAAATCACGATTCTCAACTAGACGCCGTGAAATTCGTCAATGGAGTCTATACCTGGAAAGTCGAGCCTATTGATGACAAGGGGGTGTGGAAAGGCGAGGAGTTCTATTACAGCTTTAATGCAGACTACCAAAGTCACATAGCATCTTCTCGCACATTCCAAATTGTAGATTAAGGAATGACAGTTTTGAGGTACTGGGAAAGAAGACACACCCGAATGATCAACAAAACGGTTCTACAATTCTGGTTGTGACGAGTTCCAATAGACTGGTCCATAATGGAAGAAATGAGGAGTGGTTCGATTCTGTCAAGCACAAGCTTTGTTCATCATATGCCTTACTATCGGATATACATATAAATCATATTCCGGAAAACTATCATGATCTTATTCAACATTTCATGTATCGCAATAGGAATAGCAACTAAAGCAAGCGTACCTAGGTGACCTAATGAATTCTTTCAAGACTATTGTAGGGGCTAAGGAGCACGACTTGTTAGTTTTTTTTTATTATTAGTTTCACTTAGGCCGCAGCACTGAAGCGTCTGAGAAAACGATCACTTACTAGATTTTTAACAATTTTATATAGACTTCCTTCGTAGTCTTTTTAATCTTGTTTGGCAACTAGATTTCTGCGAACATATACCCATTAACTTGCACAAACTCATTTCACTCTAGCTTATGACATCAGGCCATGTAAGCCGTCCAAACATTTTGCCAGCAGACTAAAGTGGCATTAACCTAGTAAAGTAGAATCGAACCAGCGCTTATATATATAGTGCATAATTGATCTTATTATAATAGTCAAACGGTGCCAGAGTTTTCCCTTGGTATGTGTGTATGATATACGGAATAATCCAGGGGATCAGCAGCTACCCTGTAAAGCTTACCTAATGCAAAGTCCTGACTATACTCTATCTCCTTTATCCTGGACACGTCCCACATTGCTACCGACATGATGTCCGGTATACCGCAGTCAATACATTAGAGCTCTATTATTTGAGTGCTTTGCACTCGTAAAAGCTGTTCAATGGTCTGTGACCAGGTTCGGCAATGGCGGCTTCAATTAATACGGCGATGTAACGCTAAGGACTTCGAAGAGTGCGAGAGCAGCTACGTTATTGGCTCTCATGATTTATATCTTGCAACAATCCATCTTAGAAATAACAGTGCTTTAAGGGAATGAAGTCAAGAAGCGCCTGCAAATTTATAACAAAGATAGTCCGGTGTGTAGCCTACATCAGTCTTCCTAAGCTCTTCTTGGGGGCAACAAGCGCCTAAGATATGCCTCAAATTTTATACCGGTGAGGAGGCATTCTAGCGAACGTTATGTAAAGCAACCGTTCATGTAGATAGGCATGGTCCTCGTAGTGTTATTTCTGCCTTGTCAAAGAGGAAGACGAAGAAGGGGAAACCAGATTTATATTGCCACGTCTTGCAACCATTCTGATTTATGGAAAGTAGTAACAATAATAACAAGCAAACATCAAAGGTAAGGCATTCCTAGTAACAGATATATTTAAGCACTATATCAGCTAGATACACGTTATTCGCTAAATAATGTTTCGAATGCAATAAATTTCATATCCTGTGTGAGTATACATTGTAAACCGTTCTCATGAGTAAGGGTGTTGTATCTTCGGTACAATAGCGATAATTCGCATGCTTATCGGGCATTCCAAGTAATTGTATCATTCTATGCTAATCCGTACATGCGTAGTTTTTATCCACTCCTGTTAGCTTCGGCACTTTCTCAGATAACTGACTTGGACTAGCTGCGTCTGTACTATAGGTGCCGTCAAAGAGCTTTATAATAGTATATAAGACTTTGGCAATGAAACGTTCTATCCTTGATTTGTTCCTTTGCTCCTCATCGATCTCAAATTGTCTTGATTGTGTCATCCCAACCATGTGGATCAAACTTAAAGAGGATAAGACTCGCATTGATTCAAAGCAAGGGGATCCCAGTCTAGCCATTCCGCCTAGACCAGTTACAGCTTCTTTTATGGGAATTCCGAGAAAGCATGCATTTCTCGGTCTTGAGACTGGTGAATGGTGCGGTGTGCCACGCAGTTTATACAATAGGAGGAAGAAATTTGGCCCGATGTTGGTTTACTTCCCGGCAACAGGATACCGACACTACTAAATAGGCAAGTTCAACCTCATATAAAACTCGGCAATAATACTAAAGCCGATTAGATCGAAATCCTTACAACCTTGGCTATGTTCTTTTTTCTATGGAGACACTAAAGGATGAAACGAACCGTATACGACACGTCATTCGCAGCTCAAGGGTCTGTATTGTTAATCAAGATATCGCAAGGGAAACAAAATATATAAGGTAGGGAATCAGACAAAAGAAATTAATAGCCTAAGTTCTAGGTTGCGATCAAAGGTATTTATTACTATCGACACATAGCTCTCTCAGGCCATCCCTTTCCATACTCTCGTCATCATGCGCTTCTCTATCATCACACTTGGTTTAATCACCGCCGTCCAAGGTGCCGTACTCCAAGCCCGTGATAGCGGATGCAGCGTGTCTCTTGAGCCCACAAAAAACCCGCCGGGGGCTGCCGGTGAGGTTATAGCTTACGGTATGTCGTAGTGTTTTTTCGTATTTCTTCCTTTCAGTTGATGAAACTGACGAGTTTTTAGGTTCCATTAGGCGATGGAGCCAGGCGACAGGAGGCGGCAGCGCCACTTCGGTACACATCCTTCCCTCCGTCATATTTGGACTCTGGTCATTACGTCTCGCTAACCGTGGTTCATAGAACTGGGTCGACTATTCTGGCTCTCTTAAGGCTCCGTACTCGTTTAAATACAAAGCGAATACTATCCCCGGGTACGAGACGAACGCCAAGATCAATGCCGTTCTGAGCAACGGATGGGTTGGCACATATCTTACCGGAGGGGTTTCTCCTGTGAACAACGACTTCCTCATTACTGGTTTCTCTTGCAATTAAGTGCGGGATCACACTACGTTAAAAGTTAGGGAAAGCGACGAAGGCACGATCTTGATGAATGAATGTAGCATGCGGCAAGTAAAATGTTGGGCTTAAAGACCCTAGGAGTTCTACTTAAGTAAGATAACGTAGAACACCATTCGTGGTGGTTCATACGTTACAGCACCCATAAAATGGGCATCAGAACGAGCATATTGATTCCCACGTCATGAGATCTGTGCGTAGCAGAGAGTTTTGTTCCCTTTGAAGTCAGTACGAAAAGACAAGGGTAGTCAATTAGAGGAACAGAAACGGATAATAGAGCAGGTCAAGCAACTATGTGATAAAGATCGGCCTACTCCATCTGTCAATACTACCATAGGGAGCCATTCATGTCAAACGCTATTATCAGAGACGGACTCATCGATAAATAGAACTTTTAGCTTTACTTGCTTCCGCATCCTATGTTAACATCATATAGTCTATGCCCAAATCACGTTATTGGTATTATAATATCCATTAAGCATCAAGCAGCAACTAATTCATTAATCATAACCCTATCTGACTATAATCAGAAGATAGATTTCAACGTCATTAACACCTTATTTACACACTTTAAACAATTGAAAGGCTGCCTACAGTATCCTTTAACAGGAGCTTTGCTTTGTGGCTCATTATACGATTACGAAGGATGACAATCATCTCCATTGAAGCTTCTGAGCGGAAAAGTTTCAATATAGAGTTCTGTAATTCGAGTTAATAGAAAGCATTAGATTTAATAACAATCTTTTTCCCTTCCAGTGTGCGAGCTTGCATGAATTTAAAGACTTATCAGGAATGCAGCCCTTCCCCTTTCCCAAATTCAAGTTACAGTGTCAATGATAGATCCATATTTTAACTATCCTAGGTCACTAGCTTAACTACAGGTTTCGTACACGATGATCCCATTGCATAAGTTCTTTCTTGTTTTCCAAAGACTTACTTAGCAACTTCCTTTATCAGCTTCTCAATATCCTCCTCGCTCATCTCCTTGATTCCCAGGAGCTCGTTATCCAACTTATCGAACTTCGCGCCATATCCCTCACCCCAGATGGCGAGGGTGATGAAATTGAGCACGAAATTCGCCGGATTTGGCTCAGGTTTCTTGAGTTCTTCCCAGCCTTTATTGACGACGTCGTCGATTGCGGCGTTCTCGACTTTCCAATCGTTCGAGCCAGTCGCTCTCTTGGCGATTTCCAGAAGCTGCTTCAACGACAACGCGGTATCCTGGACGTATACTGCGCGATTCTTGGTCTCTTCCGGATGCTTCAGCACCCCGGCGACCGCTCGACCGATCGTGGCCAGGCTGGTCGTGCTGAACACACGGTCTCCGCCGTCCCAGAGTTTGATGCTCTTTCCCTTGACATCCGCCACCAGACCGACCTTGAGGCCCCAGTCGAAAAAGGGTCCAGTGAGTACGAGCGTGTAAGTCAAGTCGCTAGTCTGACCCTCTTTCTTCAATGCGTTCTGCACCGCAATTTTGCCCTTGAAGGAAGGCAGCTGGGCGGTTTGGGGATGCATGGTGTTGGAGCCAAACTCGGATGGTATGAATCGCTTAACACCAGCCTTTGCGGCCGCTTCTACTAGCTTAAGCTGGCCGGCAATTGCGGGCCCGCCGAGGGTCGAGACGACCGCATCGTGACCTTGCAGGGCGTTGGTGAGAGATTCCAGCGACTCATAGTCTACCTCGGCTACCTTAGCAGACGAAGGAAAGCTGTGAGACGATTGTTTGCGTGTAAGTACTGTCACTTCGAACCCGGCTTCAAGTAGTTGTTGAAGAACAGCTGGACCAAGATTTCCGGTGCCCTGAGCATTAGGTTAGTACCCGGTTTCAAAGAAATTCAGACAGATTCGAAGAAACTTACACCGGCAACAGCCACTTTCTTGATGCTAGACATGGCGATGTTTGTTATACTATAGGTAATAGAGGTAAGTTGTTTTCTTGTAATGGTTTGGAAGGAGGCAGTTTCACAGAGTTGGCAAGATCTCACATCGGTGACTCTCTACAGGTTATTATACTACAAAACCAAGACAGTCGTCTCATATCATAACGTTGGGAACATCACGATAGACGGTTTATTTGTCAGTCAGCAATCTGAAACCACCATAATCGGATAATGTTACACAGTTGAGGAGAACCCAGATGTGCAGATTGATAATGAAATGCACTTGTTAGTCATCTCCTTGATCAAAGCATATCCCACATCACGCAATTCATCTATCCCACATTCCACCGACATCACAATCCATCCCACATTATGCATCCCACATGAGCCGCATCCGCATATCTGCTTATGTCGTCCCAGCTAGCAATGTGCGCTAGGTTCTCGACTATGGAATCATGAGATATAAAAGAGGTTAACACATTAAGGTGTGGATTACGTATTAGAAAGAGGATGAGTAATTCATCTGCATCATAGCACACATCACAGCATCATCGTTGTCTTTCTTGTGAGACCTGAAACAGGTCAAGATTTAGAATGTTAGTAACAGAACAATTCACTCTCGGTTTTATATCTTTATTGTCGGAAATCCGTCGGTTTTGCTCACAGATCTTTCTGTATTTCCGAAACTTTCCTTCTTTGCGTTATTGTTCTATCGAGTGCAATATTTCAAATGCAGCTGGGCGAGACCTGATTATAAAGAGCGGCAATGAACAAGAAACTGTTGGATCAGGAGGTCAGTTGGAAGCCTAACCTGAAGATGTTCGAAATTCAGCCTAAATGGGGAAATAATGAGAAATATGAAGATACGGTAAAAAAAGGCTGGTCAGGAATTCATGTCCTTCGTTGAATCATGAGTTTGGATGATTCCCGTATTCATCAATTACATAGCTGGAGCCTGAGAATTAGATACACAAATTTGATTATCTCATATTCAGCCCAGCAGACAAGAACCCAATTTATCAATCGTGTAGGCGTTCACATGCATGGGCCTAAACTGCTGTCTTCCGCAGAGCTCAGTTGTCAGGGAAATAGCTCACAGTTACCTTATGGTATAGAATTAGTGGGTTCTGTGTATATAAGTGACTGAACCCCCCTTGGATTTGGGTGGTTCAGGAATCAATTCGATCACTCTATTGAGCTCTAACTGCGTTTCTGGCTGCAAGCAGGTCTCTCTGTTCACTCTAGGCACTTACCTTCTGACATCAGTCACCTTATCGAAGTTTAGAACGACCAGCAGCCCATTGACACCTCGCCATGAACCGTAGCCTGCGGCTTACGGCTTTGATGGGGATAATTTTGCTCTTGGTAACCTTTCCACACAGACGCGAGAGACTAGGACTACACCCGACACCCTCTAGCCCAGAACTTCAATATTGTTTATACAACAATTACATGAGCGGTAAGACTTATACGAAGCCGCAGCCACTCAGCTACCTATTTATGCCTAAACGAATGAGATAGGCATGAGAGCGAGGCTTTCATATATCTAGACTTTGGGTCGCTGTCTGGCTAAAGGGGAGGATGAGACGTCCACGGCCCCCTCAAAGCCTGAGATGATGATTGCTATTCGAAGTCTCCTTCAACCCCTTATTCTCAAGCTCTTGTTGCGAACAGATACTGGTGTGATACTAGCGATAGTCAGTATTGTATTGAGTTCTATCCAGAGACGATTCGTAACTTCTACTCCGTTCCTGGTCACTCTGAGATATCATAGGTATTTAGGCGATAAGGCAGCTACCTTAAAAATATTTGCGCAATGAAAAGTGTCTATTACCTAACTTAAGTTCAGACTTGAATTCTATTATCTCGGCGCTACTGCAAGTATTGAAGCACATCCAGCTTATCTCACAACTTCCGTCGGAGGTCCTGCGTTGTAATCTACATCCTAGGTTGTCTATCGCCTCGCCTTACGTCATCTTCGATTCGCTCAGAATCGCGCAACATTACATTACATAGTTATTTCCCGCCGATCGCGGAATGCACAACCATATCGCCACGAAGGGTTACAAAAGTATCGTTATAACTAAAGCCATGAAAACAATTAACATCTTCTGAGTACTTCATAGTAGGTAGGCAAAGTTAGGGCGATTAGCTTAGAATTTAGCTCCCCGTGCGTGTATTTAGTCTGGACATGACTTCGAACGAATGAATACGCACAGACGACAGTGGTACGATTGTTATACCGAGAACAGCCCGAACTTGACTAAGTCGAGCCTTGTCGAAGCGAAGCGCTAAAATACTGACTCTTGATATGAATCGGAATAAGTAGGCTGGCGCAACGTTGTTTGTAAGTAAGGCTATTGAAAGCGAGTACCTAGGTGGAACTTACACGTGGAGTTAAGAAACGTGTTATATTATCCTAGCTTTGAGCAGGGGCTATCTACTTATGTATGGTGCCTTTTTGGGCGTTGGCACGGACACAAAACACGAAAGGCTAGAATTTCTTTACGATTCACACTTGCATACCAACTATTAGTACACATACTGTGGCTTTCAAGTTCGTTCGTTTAATACTTCCGTCTTGTACTACACTACACTACATCCTAGCGGCCCCCATATTTCCGCCAACGGGCGATAGTTAGGCTGGGGCGGCCACGCGCCAAAACCAGTCTTTTCTCCGGTACTTAATTCGTTGGTTAACTAAAGGAAGGCTAACAAGTTTAACTAATGGGGCTTACATGCTATAGCTATGGTGTGCATGTTATATCGAAATCGTATGACAAAAGCAGGCTGAGGAAAATTTTGATGAGAGGCGATCGAAAGTTTTTTCGATCGAGGCTACATGGTGGAAGCCTGTGCATAGCTTTCGCGGTATATAGCCCCGACACCCTCGAGGTTACAGCCGTTCGGGGTTTGTTGTGTCCCGATGCCACGATTCGCTAGATTGTTGCTGGACTATGGGGTAAACGCCCACATCTGGGATACAGTGCGCAATATTGAAGTTGTTATAGGTGGCCCCACTGGCCTTACCAGCCTTCGTGAGGCCAGCCTAGCTTGCCCCCGTTTTTGAACAAACTGGCGTATAGGGGACGAATCAGCGATGAACCGGCGCCAACGCCAAAGCCAAAACGGCCTGTTATCAGCAGCTTTTCCATTCAGGCCACGCTGAAGCAGGGGCCCTCAATCAAGCCCCCCCGGGCGCCCTGCCGATAGTTAACTAAGGAACATGGTTAAGGTTTATCCTAGAGGGCTGGCTACTGTAGGTTAGCCAGGGCCCCCAAGTGCCAGTGCCTGACGATCCGATCTCTTTTCTTCTTTGTGGCTTGCATGCTAAAATGACGCGGTTAAATACTTGCCTGGATTGTTTTTGGCCATGTTTGCAGTAAGCACAAGGGTCTAATTGCGTGCTGACGATACGTACATACATAGTAGGATAGATAACCAACTTACCTTATCCTTCCTGCATTCAAGCGAGGCTTCTTAAGAGGTAGGCAAACTGCAAGTTCGTTGGAAAGGGCAGTTGATATCCGCCGGGCGAGCCAGCCACTTGTCTTATCCCCTATTTAAGCTGAAAAGAAAATTGTCCAATCATGTTCTTAGTCGGATATAAGTATATTGCAATAAGGTTCGATAGTATTGGAACCGGACTATTGCTCGGGTTGCTAAGGCGCTACGGTAAATTTATTGTACAGTATCAGTACTAATAGGTAGTCTATCGGCGGGATCAACTTCCGGGGCAAGTTATGAATTGTCTTAAGGTCTAACGAAGCCGTTAGAGTGCAACTCACAGTATACAGAAAAGATTGCTTACTGTCGCGTGTTGGTTGGTATTCGGTTAGATATACCACATCACAACACATACTGGTTGATTGCTACATTATGAGCAGCAATTGACATTTCGGTGCCGAAAGGAAAGAAAAAAAAAAGCATACCTTACTGTAGTAGGGACAGAAGGAGGGATTCGTGCAGCAGAATACAGGCAGGACGAGGCAGGACAGACCCAACACTTGAAGGGATGGGATCGCGAAAAACACCCCACAGACACTAACTCGACTAAGTGAGGTCTATTGAGGCTCGAGTCCACATCCCGATACCCACCTAGGCAGCTGGTTATTCGGTAGTGACCGGGGGGCACGAGGGGCAGGGGGGGCGAAGCGTTGGAATTGCCATGGGCGTTGGCAACGACCATGATCGATTCTTTCGGCATGGCAAGGGAAGGGTGCTATGTCATGATGTTACGCTGTAAGTGGTTATAAGTGGTGAGGGATGCAAACGAGAGGGGAGGGGAGTGTTCTACCTAAAGGGTGTGGGATGACAAGCTGTCAAGTCATACGCTATCAGCATTATCAGCAGCACCAAATATGCCGGTATGAAGGGATATAGTTAAGAGGCAGGCAAGTCGAGGCCGTTAAGGCAAAGGCAGTCGAAGGGGGGTGTGTGACGACTGCTGTGCCGCCTCCAACTGGCCCTGCAAGTGCCCTGCAAACGCCCTGTGATGCCCTGTCGCTGACTTCATAGTGTTGAGTCCTTTTTCGGTTTTTACGCCTATTTGATGTGATGACGTCCGTGCTTCCATTTCCATTTCGGTATATTGTCGGAATCCTTTGAAGGGCAAAATAGGCAATGAAATAAGGAGGGCATCGTGCTATGATGGCAATTACAACAAATACTTACTCATTTCTTCCCTTCACCAATATTTGTAGATCATAAGTTGATAACCCAGCATCATCCAGCAATAGCAGCAAGCAGCCAATACAGTACAGACTTTTACGGTACACAACAGGTACTATATCATTACTATCAATCAGTTAATTTATTGCTACACTAGCTCTACAGTATCATTTCGGCAAGGGACTTTTTAGCCAAGTCTGCCCAGTAGTCTGGAATCCGGTACCCCGCCAAAGTAGCTCGTACCTACGGTAGGTTAGGTAGGCTCTGGGAAGGGAACTCCACAGTCACATTGAATTCGCGTGAGAGAGAGTCGCCATCCGCCCTCCGCCCTCCGCCATCTGCCCTGACATATATCCCACTTAACACACATGCATACATAACACACATACATACACATATACATACATACATACATATATACTTACATGATCCTGACCAGATCCCGACCCATATCAACCCTTATCCTGGTTCGCGTCTCTCGTCTTTTGTCTGACTCTCTGCCTGTCTGACGTTCTGCCAGATCTGCGTGGCTGATTCAAAAGGGGGAAGCGCCTCTCTTCTTCTCTTAGATAACGTCCGCCGTCCATTGACTGTATTACAAAAGATCGAAGGGTTCGACCGGTTTCGAAGCCATCCACGATAGCTGTATAACTTACTTTTTCATCTCCCATATAAGCGGCTTTTGGTGGGACCCCGGTGACAGAGCTACATTACGCTACCATCCTTGGATCAGCACTACGGCGAGCTTTCTACATACCCGCATACTTGTTACCACATTACCTAAGTTAGCTGCTTTTGCACACCGACATCGACACGCGCGAAGAAAGGAACCGGAAGAGCTAAAGAAGAGAAGGCGGAAAAAAAAAACCGGTAAATCTTCTGCGGGAAAGCTCTTTTCTCCTCTTTGTCCCCTGCTACCATCTTTCTGGTCGGGCGACCACCGATATTTGGTAGTTTGAGACAATACCTACTACTCAGCTACACTTACACCGCAAACCCTTCGAAACAGCGGCGACGGTCCTTGCGCACGCGCAATTACGTGGTCAAAACTGATTCAACCAACCTGCAGTCCTGATTTTTGTCTCTCCTCATCCTTGCTTCGTCCAATCCGTTCCCTCCGCGTCTCTCGTTGCTCGGTCCGTTTGTCGGAGCCCATCTTTCATTCATCGGTCGGAGGCGGCCAATGCAGCAGCTAGCTACCAGCACAGCTCCAGCTCCAGCGCGATAACCCAAAAAATAGGCCTGGCCAAGACCCAAACAATTCACTACAACACACATAAACTAGGTTAGATACTTAGGTAGGTAGCAGCAGAAAGCAGAAAAACAGCAAGCAGCAAGCAGCAGAGAGGAGTAAAGATGGGTCTGTTTTCCAGGAAACCCAAAACACCCAGGCCTCTCACCAAGGACTCGGCCAGCTTCGACTCGGACAACTCGCACAACATCAGCATCGGTCGGAGCAGTAATAACAAGAGCGTCCGCTCCAACACCCTCAACTTCAACACCAACAGCCGCACCTCTGCCAGCAGTCTCGGCGGCCTCCAGAGTCCCCTGACCCCCATGACGCCGTATCTGCCCAAGGTCAACCTCCCCAAACCCCCGGACCCGTCACTCGATGCCGCCGGCTACCTGAGGAGCTTGGGGGCGGTGCGCGAGCGTTGCAAGGTTATCACCGAGAAGGCGCTGGCAAACCAACTGAATCACTTCGATGTTGATCTCGACAAGTTCCCCGATGTTGTCCAATTCGTTTGCCGCATCATCAAGGTGCGTTGTCTATGCTTCTATCTTATTGTTGACACTATCATTGATCCTTTTGAGCTGTTGTGAATGTATTACTATGTGATGTTCCGTCTTATTCCGTTTTCTCTGCCCCTTATACCTACCTGCTTCCTATACGCCTCCCATCCGCCTATACCTACACCTACACCATATATAGACATATATATATTTAGATCATACCACTGCAGCAGCGCATGAAAGACCATGCATATAGCATGTGCCTGTGCCTGCTTCAGTCAATTAATCCTTCAGCCATCGTCCGTCCATTGTGTGTCCCTTTCTAGGTTGTACCCTAGAAAAGACAAACCAAACCCCTCACTCACCCCAACCCCACGCTCAGCATCCCCTTGCTGTCATTGTCTTGGCATTTCCTTCCTATCCCCGTCCCCTCCAAATCCGCCTCATTTACATGGGGAAAACTCATGATATTGAAGCATAAACGAAATCCAATTCACCACAAAAAACGCAATCAAATCGTCAATTGAAACATATGAAGACTAATTGCCAAGTTAGCGCGACTACGATGCCCCCTTCCACTCGATTCCGGGTCACGGGCGATACCAGCACTTCTCCGTAGGCGGGCGCGATCGCATCGCGCACCTGATGTCGACTTTCGATGCCACCATCGACAACACCGAGAAGTGTCGCCGCCTGATCGACCTGTTCCTCGTCAGCGTGCTCCTCGATGCCGGCGCGGGCACCGAGTGGTCCTTCAAGAGCGCCGATAGCGGAAAGGTCTATCGCCGTTCCGAGGGCTTGGCTATTGCTAGTTTGGAGATGTTTAAAGCGGTATGTCGTCTATTTCGTTATTCTTTTTTCCATGGTGGTGAAGGGTTTGGCGATGATAAGCAGAAGGGTGGTAAGTAGCGTGGGACAGGAAGAAAGCGGAGAGGAACTCGATCTACTATTCTGTACTGTTGATGCTGACTGTTTCGCGACAGGGCATATTCTCCGGAGACCCAAACAACAGGTACCAAGTCGACAAGGACGGCCTGCGGAAGCTGACCGTCGAACAACTTGCCAAGGGCCTCCAGTCGCGACCCGGAAACGAGGTTGCCGGCCTCGAGGGCCGCTCCCAGCTCCTCCTGCGCCTCGGCGACGCTTTGGCTGAGAAGAAGGATTTCTTCGGCGAGACGGGACGGCCTGGAAACATGATCGGTGCGTTGCGCTCCTATCGATACTACCTACCTGCCTACCTTCCGCCTTACTAACAAATACATAATCCAGACTACCTTCTAGCCCACCCAACAACACAAGCCTCCTCGAGCCCCATAATCGTGCTCCCCGTGCTCTGGAACGTCCTAATGTCAGGGTTGGCACCAATCTGGCCCTCGTCCCGAACAGCCATAAACGGGGTATCGCTCGGCGACGCATGGCCCTGCGCGGCCATGCCACAGGTCCCTCAACGGAACCGGACGACATCATCAGGATCTTCGCCGCCTACATTCTCCCCTTTCCCTTCCACAACGACGCATTCGCAAAGCGGGACCACGGAGGCCTGGGAAGCTATTCTTCCCTTCCACAAGCTTACACAATGGCTTACCTACTCGTTGATGCAGCCCATGCAATCTATTCTTAAGATTCAGTTTGCCGGAACGGAATTACTTACGGGATTACCCGAGTATAGAAATGGTGGCCTCTTTGTTGATCTAGGAGTACTTACGCTGAAGGATAAGGATATGGAAAGAGGTCTGGAGCATTATAAACGACATTGTGAGAGGACTGGTACTAAGGGCGTCGAGGTCGCGCCTATGTTTGAGCCTGGTGATGATGTTATTGTGGAGTGGAGGGGTGTTACGGTGGGCTTTTTGGATAAGCTTTGTGCTGATGTTAATGTTGCCCTCCGAGAGGAGTTGGCGGGGGGCGAACTTACGCTGGCGCAGTTACTTGAGGCGGGAAGTTGGAAGGTGAGTTTTTTTTACCCCTTATACCCCTTATTTTTTTTATCTCGACTTTTGGAGGGAGGATTGAGTGTGCTAATTATTGATGGTATAGGGTGGTCGGGAAATCGCCGAGGTCAGCAGGCCGAATACGAAAGAGCCGCCTATTCTTATTGATTCGGATGGCACGGTTTTTTGAGAAGTGTGAGAGGAAACAAGACGGAAGAAGAAGAATTATTTGTATACCCTACCGTAACTTACTTACCTAGTATAAGTATAAGTATCGAGCAAGTGAAAGAGAAAAAAAAAATAATTAATTAAATAAAGATTGGACTTTTGGTGCCAAGAAGCTGTGCCTTGTTTTCTTGCTCTTACGTGCGTCTTTTTGTTTGCTAACATATTTGCATCACGCATTTATTGGGTCACTTTGCATTATGTTGGGAGCTGTGGAAAGAGAGGGGACTCCCAGTCCATCACAACGATGTATGTTGTGAGTAGTTTGACAACAGTATCGAAGAGAGAAAAGGTAAGCCTTGACGAGGAAAGGAGAGGGGTGATTGATTTTATTCTATGTAGGCGGTATGGTAGGTCGTGGTAAAGTGTTGAGTGATGTCGAATAACTTTACGACATGTCATTAAGCTAACCGATTATCGACTATCTAAGTTAGATGATGAAGCATGCAACGAAAACATCTTGCTGTAGTTGTTTACCATGTAAATCGTCAACCATGATAATTAGTGCCAACAAACATATCTCATCATCTCATACATGAACACAAACCGATCAACCTCATCAAAATCACAGTATGATTCTACACGGTAGTATATGTACATAAGTCAGGCGGCCCCAGAGCAGAGTCTTCCATCGGCCCAGTTCAATATTGTACAAATAGATATCTATCCATCTCACAACCGTCTTCAAGAACGCTTCTCAGCCCGCCGTCTCCTAACCTCATCCATACGTCTCAAAGCCTTCTGCCTCTCCTCCTCAGCGCGCTGATCCTCGTACTCCCTAGCCTTCTTCCATCTCGCCTTCTCGTCCGTAGTGCCCGTGACGTCCTTAATAGACTTAGACACACCATTCATGCCGTCCTCCAGGGAGTCGCGGAAGCTACGCTTAGTGGGGCTCTGGTACTCGATTCCGGCCGCTTGGGCGGTGGAATTGCGGTCGGGAAGAGGTGGGAGATCAGCCCATTTCCTGACTGCCGGGCTGAGGGTCGCTTGTGTCTGCACGAGGGTGGTCGTTGACAGACAGAAGAAGAACCACTGGAGAGCTGCTGGTAGCCATGCCGTTCCGAGGAACATCATGGGCGGCATTATGTACGTCATGCCCTTCATCATGGCCTCTTGCGCGGGGTTTTTGGTTAAGTTGGCACGTTGCATTTGCTAGTAGGGCGTGATTTACAATGTTAGTGAGTGGACAAATACGCGCGGGTCTATGTAAGGTAGTATGTATGACGCTATGATAGAAACAAGCGAACATACCTGGAACGTAAGAACTGCCAGACCAGTTGAGATAATAGGCAAGACGAAGAGGGGATCATGAACAGTCAAGTCAGTGAACCAAGCCAGACCTCCATTCTCCATACCGGGGACAGGGATGCCCGCCATGCCGCGAACGAGGCGGAACATGCCGTACGTGAAAGGCACCAGGAGGAAGCTAGCGAACGGCTTCAAGGTGGACACATTGGCGGCCTTGGCCAGACGTTTCATCTCGGACCTAGCCATCAACATGGCGCCCTGATCGCGGGTGCGGAAACCGGCCTCCTGGAAGGCGGCCTGGGCCTTCTTGAATTCCGGAGTCGCATAGAGCTTCTGCGCCCTGGCTGCATGCTTGCTGCCGACTAATGTGGGATAGAACATGACGCCGCGGAAGAGCAGGGCTATGGTGGCGATCGAGGCCCACCACGGCATCCCGCTGTACACGTGGATGTGCTCTAGCAGCCATTCACAGATCGTTGTGGGACCCCAGCCGAAATCGAGACCCAGGTCGTAGAGGTAGCCGATGCGTTCGGGCATGTCGAGGAATGACTGTGAGTCGAAGCCGCGGAGCAGGTCGTCGGGGAGCTGGCTGAGGTCGGTCGAGCTGGCGGGAGGGGCGACGGCGGCGTTGCTCACAGGTTCGGCGGGAGTAGACTCATGTACGGGTGGTTGTGCCTCGGCGGGTGGTGACCATTCGGCGGGCGTCTCGGTGGCTTGTGGTGTTTGGGGGGCCTGCGGCTTCGATCCGAAAGGCCAGAGAGAGAGATTCCGAGTCGCACCAGAACGTTGGGCGAAGACGCTGGATGCTATGCCCACAGAGGTGCCGTATCCGACGGTCGATATGGAGGGTGTTATCTGGCCATATTGTGATGTGTTGGTGCGAGATATGCTGCGTCTCGACAATACAGAAGACTGTGACTGCGCTTGGGAAAAATGTCTGGTTGATGGTATCCTTGCGGGCTAAAAAGTGAAGGCGTAGGTAAGTACAATTTGTATGGACATAAGAATGGGCAGGGTTCAATTGGCTTGAAAAGAAGAGAATATAGATCACACCTTTGTCCGACTAGATAATGAATACCTCAGCGTAGAAGCTGGGTTTCTAGTGAGCCCTCTACTTGGCAACATCGTGTGTGGTAATGAGGTCGATAACCATCGGCCTAAGTTTAAGACACCATGATGTAGAATTATTTTTGCGATAATTGATATGCACCCCAACTGGAAGCCTATTAAAGGTCCACTAACCCGTTTCAGTGCATCAATTCTCACTGTCCGTTTAACTCCGATTGGTACGTACCTTGGTAAGCTATGGGGAAGCTCCGTCAATGATCAATATCAATAACATGGTACAATTCACACCATGTACCCTTGATCCTCATAGTAATCAAATTGGATACGTATTCTTCCCCTCGGAGACATAATTCAGTTGAAAGTTTTCGATTTAGTCACCTTGCGGCTTATATGTACATGTAAGCGCACCTAAGCCAAGCTACATGAATGACCTCTAGAAGCCCAACACGCCAAGTTTGGCGTGAGTTGGAAAGACAGGCCTAGCTAATCTGAACCGAGCTCGTATCCTGATGGCGTTATCTAGAAGTAGTAGAGTGGCGCGTTAACAACTTGTCTCTCTCTCTTTTATTCTGTTCCAAGGTTTTCTTTCTGCGCCAGCCCATCAGAATCGACACCTCTCGGGTCAATATATGTACAGCGTGTTGGTATCAAATATTCATAGCTTCATATCCGTTTTATTCCAAGCTCGTAAGATCATCCAGGCCGCCGGGCCGTACTCTCGGCTTCTCACGGATCTCGATGCCGGGACCTATGGGGTGCGCCCTTCGCCTCGACAGAGGGAAAACCTGCTCAGTTGTTGCATCAATCAGCATACCACGTTCAACCAACACCGCGCCAAGAAACCTGTAGCATATGACATACTTTTGTGCCTCCCCATCCTAACCTAAAGGCGGCCTCGTGCGCAAACAGCTCGCCAAACCCCAGCATCATACCGTTGATGAAGGGTAAGAGCAGGTTGATGGCGACGCCTCGGATCAGGGACCACGTCGTCGGCGGCTTGTAGAGGATCATAGTAGGCGGCGACGATGACGATTCATCGGGGGATGTGGAAAGGTCCTCGCCGGCCGAGTACTGCTCGCTGTCGGAGTGTATCGTGACGCCCGACTCGGCTAGCGGGTTGTGCTCTTCGGAGGCCATGATGATGGGAATGCGGGGTATTCTTCTGTCTTAAACCATGAATCTTGACTTCTGCTTTAATATCTAATGTCTGGAGGCGGCGATAGGATAAAGGTGCGAGTCGGATTTGTTCAGCTAGAAATAGCGGTTTCGGAGGGGCGTCTTGTCTCAGAGAATGCGGTGCTGGATTGACGTGCAGTTATGCAGTATGCTGTAGATGGCTCCGTAGGTGAGGCTTGAGGCGGCTGTGGCTTAGCTTGCATGCCGCTTTTGCTAGGTATATGTAGGCTAGCAGTCTCCGAATACATCACATAGGTATTCTACTCCACTTATTTCTTTACGTGTGTATTCAATGTTGAAACTTGATATGGGCCTACATATGTATTACCTTCACTCGTAACAAACAGGTTCGGTGTAGTGGAATCGCATGCTTTAGGTTCTGGCCTGCCGAATCTAAGCTTCAATTGCAAAAACTTTGGCTGTTGGAGCAGAATATAAATGAACCAAGTTCTCCATCCTTCTAGCAAGTAGTAGCCCAACCACTCAGTGTCGGATGCATTCTTGATGGGCAGCGCGCCCTCATACGCAATGCAATTCCTTCCTTCACCGTCGCATCTCAGAAAAGTCGTAAAGGAAATCATCGGGGTCCTCACCTTCTTGCGTAGCCTGTGATGAAAGCTAGTTCTCTATGAAGCCACTAGATGGCTGCATTAATAGCTCTGAGGCAGCGGAGTAGACCAGAGGTGTCGGCCGAAGCTGACATTGTGGGCAACAACTCTCATATGCGGTTACTTCCTCATCGCCGCAGCTCGAAAAGTCGTAACATGGAACTAATCAGCCTGTGATGAAAGCTAGTTCTCTGCGAACAGTTGCATGCCACTAGATGGCTGCGCTCTGAGGCGGTGGCAGTCTGTGAAGGATGAAAGGTACTCGCGTCATTTGGATATAATTATGTATTACCGAAGAAGAGATCTAACTAAAGAGGATGCAAAGGAGGGCATGGCGGGTGACTTAACAGATTAATATCGGCGTCTAGCTGCTACACCAGTATGGAGTGTGTGCTTCGCCCGTCCCAAACCAATTCCTCTTGTCCTCTCTTCATGAACCTAGATAGATCGCCGGTCTTCTCCTCATCATACTCTATCTATCCTCCATCGTCGTATTGATTTCACTGCTGCCGTTTTCCGGCTCAGAACCTGTTATCTTGAGTTAGACAGCCAATCAACCAAACCCCTGTTTATATGCTCTGGAGCTTCTGTTTACGTTTGGACAACAAGGTTTGGTCTTACGGTCTATGGACGAGTAGTTGATGCTTAGAAGGGAACGGTCAACGGCTTCTCTAGAACGGGAAAAGAAAGAACCAAGTCCCCAGTGCCATAGTCAAGGGCAACAGTGGATAATTATTGTCCACGAAACTCATTCTAGTCCTTTATTTCATAAGCTCCAACCAATATGGCGCCTTTAACTTCCGTATCTACGACTCGGTACTATATGTACTTTATCTTTAATGATTAGTTTCGACTGAAATATTAGATCACCGGGGAAGACCTCCTGTTTGAAAGGGGCTGTTCTTTCTGGAGAAAAACATGGGTCAGAATGAACGGACTTATCAAGGAAACTTGCTTAACGTTGAGAGCATAAGAGTTAATTATCTCGTTGAGACTCTCTCTCAGGATGGTGATTGAATTTGTCTAGTTAGTGATGAGATCAAAAACACTCTCTCCTATAAACGTGTTAATCTGCCCACGGTCGAATTTCTACTCGGATCGGGTTTGGGATTGCAATTACTGCAGACAGACTACAAGGGCGGGTACTGTAACTTTCACGCGATTGTATTCTTGTTTATTAGCCACTTATAGAACTAAATAAAATTCAAGGACTTCGAAGACGCCTGATGTAACGCGGATGACACCAAACTACGAGACAGTAGTTCAGATTACAGACTTCGGACCGTAGACTACAGAATCGCATATTACAGCCTGCAGCTAAAATTAGAAAGAGTATACCCATTGTAAAACTTCAGACATATACGATCAAAAATAGCCTGCAGAGTATTCGTGAACTTATCCAACAGATCCATTATGTTTGGGCCATAATAAAACTGAGGCTTGAGGCAGCTGTGGCTTATCGATCTTAGCGCTGTACCTCGGTACCTATAGGTACCCCATTTAAGGCTATAGCGGGGTCGGTTCAGGACAATGACACAGCACCAACCCCACCATAGAGAGCTTGATGTCGACAGCAAGAAGCTGCCTGGCCGTAATGTACCTGTAAAGAAACGCCTTGGACATCTCAAATCTTCAATTACCAAACCAAAACACGGAGCGCGCGCCGTTTTTCTACCTCTCCAATTTGTACTTACTCATCCAGCTCCCCATTCTATCAGTTTGCGTCAACATACGCACACAGCACACCCCTCCATCTCCCAGCACATCCGTTAGCGGCCAATCCACTCCGTTTGTCATCAACGACAACCACTTGTTTATACCTTGTACCAGATCACATCCGACGCCTACTTGTTCACGAAGTCTCCCGTCAACGGCGTCATGGATAATCTTCATGAAGATCAAGATGCGCTCACGAGTCAATTCATAAGTATGACGGGCGTTGGCACCGAGCAGGTGAGCTTCCTTCCTCTTTCCTTCGTTTCCTCTCATTTTCATTTCATTCCGCGTTCCCTCGTTCTTTGCCATTCATTGACTTCGCCTGGTGTGAATTGTTGTTATAGGCAACAAACTATCTGGCTGTCAGCAATTGGGATCTCGAGGCTGCCGTTCAGTCGTACTACGCCGACGAGGATGAGAACGAGACCACAGCCGCCGGCGCCGGTAGTGGTGCCGCCAGCTCCTCAGCTGCTCCTCCCGATTACACCGGCCCCCGTACCCTCGACGGCCGGCCTGCACCCCAAGCCATCCCTACCACATCAAGCGCCGCCTCAAAACGACCTCAAAAGAAGAAGGGGTTGGCCACTTTGAGCTCGTTGGGAGGAGGCGGTGCGCACGACCATGACGACGACGATGATGACGAGGGTTCTGACGATGCCACCCGCCGCGACACATATGCCGGTGGTGAGAAGAGCGGTCTTGCCGTTCAAGATCCAAGCCAGGGAGTTGATCCGAAACGCCTAATCAACGATCTACTCAATAAAGCGAAAGGGTGAGCATCGCATTCTTGCTACCATCCTACCGATTTCGCTAATCTCTGCTTTGTAGTAACTCCCGGCGTCCCGAGGCGTCCTCTCCCGCCGGTCCTTCTAGCTCTTCCTCTTTCCGGGGTAGTGGTCAGACTCTAGGTGGAGAAGGTGCCGAGAGTCGGGTAATTCCCGACCCTCTCGGTCCTGCTGCGAGCCGTGCGCGTCCGAACGCCGAGCCTCAGACCCGAGTCTTGCACCTCTGGCAAGACGGCTTCAGTATTGAGGATGGCGACTTATGCAGATTTGATGACCCAAGATACGCGGAAGATTTACGCATGATACAGCAGGGCCGTGCGCCCATCCACCTGATGAATGTGCGATACGACGAGCCCGTAGATGTCCATCTAGAAAAACACCAGGAGAACTACCGACCACTCCCCAAAAAGTACAAGCCGTTCAGCGGTGAGGGCAAACGTCTTGGTAGCCCTGTACCTGGTGAGGCGGCTGCTGCTAGCACAAGCCAACCTGCGGCGACTACATCAACTCGCGCAGCTGCATCATCTACTGGCCCAAGCAATTCTATTGATGAATCGCAACCTACTGTCACGATCCGAATTCAGATGTTGGATGGCACAAGACTTCCCGCTCGATTTAACACATCGCAGACGGTGAACGACATCTACGACTTCATCAGCCGTGCATCCCCCGAGTTGAGAACTGGCGGATGGGTGTTGGCCACTACATTCCCCAACAAGGATCATACCGACAAGTCCCTGGTGATAGGAGAGATGAACGAGTTCAAGAAGGGCGGCACTGCTGTTGTGAAGAGAAGTGCGTGAGCATGCATGTCCGGGGATTCCTTACTGATAGAATATGGAATGATAAGCTAGGATGCATATTCGTCATTGCTTCCCTTATCTAAAGCAACTGATGTACACATAGAAATGGGATAGAGTGGTGTTCATGCTCGGACTCTTTCTCGTAACTTCCCAGGCTTGAACTATGAGCTAATGCTTCTGAGTTTGGGAGTAGAACAGTAGTCAAACCAGAAATAACACATGGTAGAAGATGAATGTTACGAGATATATGACTTGAAATCCCCGCAATGGGGTGGTATCATTGAAATAGTTTCAGCTTTCTGCTAACGCTTTAACCTCGCTTCGAGACTCGTGAATAAGTAACTCGAGGTCCTTCAAATAAATAAATCAAAACATCAACCAAACCCGATGCAATCCAATCCTCCCAATCCCACTCCCTCCTCCCTTCTGTTCTCATTCCCTTAAACCTAACTCAGCAGGTATCCAACATACTACCCAAAGCGCTCTTTTCCGCCGAAGTGATAGAAAGCGCCCAGTAGGACTTGACCTGGATCCAAGAGCGCGCGTAGACGCAGTAGAAGCTGGACAGAGGAGGTTTCCATGCGTCGGGACTCTTGTCTCCCTTTGATTGGTTTACGTTGTCTGTCACCGCCCAGAGTTGAGGTCGCGTCACGTCGTTGGCGAATTGTTGACGTTTGCTGGTTGTCCATTTATTTGCGCCGGACTTTTTTTTGTTAGTCACGAACGTGGTTATTTAGTTAGGGTGGGAGGGGAGGGAGGGAGGAGAGGGAGGGGAAGAAGGAAGGGGAGAAAAGAAGTAAAGAAGAAAACATACAATCCAAGCATTCTTAAGCGGAACCATATGATCAATATCGACATCGGCAGGGGCGGTCCATTTTCCACCATCATAGGGAGAAGTCCAGGTCCCGCTTGTGGGGTAGCAGTCGGATCCGACGACTACGTTTGTGCCGTCGCGCTTTAGCACGTACTCCCGCGTGTTGCAGGTTCCTTCTATCGTGATCCAGGTTGGAAACAAGTCTCTGTCGTATGCCCCGTCGTCTGGGTTCGTGGATACTGTCAATGCGGCCAGTTGGCTGCGCGCGCTGGAGGCGGTTGGGATGCCGGGCTGGTGGGGGTTAGTTTTGGGATTTGAAGGGGAAGGGGAAGGGGGGCTGGATGGATGGGGGGGCTGGGAGGGCTGAGTTTGGGGTTGGTTTGTTGATGTTGAGAGGGAAGGTGCGATTGTTGTTATTACATAGGTAGTAAGGGCTTCAGAAGAGTATCAAACGTACAGGAGTCGGCATAGGAGCCGGAGCGGCGAGCACCGCGGCTGCGGGCAGCAGGGCGGCGAGAGTGAGAGACAACTTCATGATGGATGATTTGGAGTTGAGACTTGACCTTCAAGAAATCTTCAAGGAGATTTGAAGTCGGGTCCTGATCTCCTATATATATATGTGAGGTACGTTAGGTAATACCTTATATATATATAGAAAAGTCTGAGACGGAACGGTTGGGTTCAGCGAGCGCAAACCTTCGTGCAAGTAGGGGAGTTAACGTTCAGATATATACACTTTCTCTCACTCACTCACTCAGTTCACTCATTCGCGTAAGCGGACAGACTATAACGGAGAATTACCTACACCACCACACGATACCACCCTACTATACAGAATGGAGGAGATGGGACCCCAGATTGAACGGCTAAGGTAGGTAGGTCCCTGTTGATCCTCCCCTTCCAGCTTTACAAGGCTTCGGAAGAGATCGACGAACTAAGGCTGCAAAGCCGGTGAGCGATAAGCGACTTAAGACACTTTCACCTCCTCACGTGTGTAGCGTTGTACTCGGTGTCACGTATCTATATGGCTTGATCTACTACTACTACTACTACTACTACTACTATACGCGGGAACGGAGGGGTAGGTAGAGCAGAATTGTTTGCTATCGACCGTTTCAATGTCTAAGTTTGCTGCGGAATTTGGGTTATCGCTTTGAAGTTTGATTACCGAGATAAGTAGGTCAACAGACTAACTAAGTATATGTGATTGATACCTTATTTGGTATATCGTTTTTTAGTAACTATCTACTTAAGTTAGGTATGTACCATCTGCTTTACGTTAGAATAGGTATACACAAGTGCAGTGTATGGAGTAAAGTGAAGCCAAGACCCAAGTCCGATCTTGGCATGGGAGCGCTTGTCTACATAATTGCCTTGCTGGCGATGAGAGACCTGGACCTGCCGCATTGATTTAAGCTTCGTGTAGAATTGATACACTACCTACCATGAAGCATAGGGGTAGATAATGTGTTGTCGAGATGGATATACACATGTCGGCGGACTCCGTCTTCATAGGTGTTCATGCTTCATCAATTCCTTTCCAGTAGGCAAGTCAGGTACAAATGCCCAGCCCCTCCTCCACCGCTCACCATCCGTCTTTCCCTCACGTGTTGGGGCACATGGTTTGATCCGCGCACTCGATTCGCACAATTTCAGCCGTCCAGACGCTTCACCGCGAAAGTTCTAAATATTGAAGCGGAGGTCGCCAATATCAACCTGTCCCGAATACCGAGAAACATATAGGTAGGGCGGAAGGAGGTAGGTAGGTAAAATGCATTCAACCTGTGACGAGGATAGAGCTTCTCATTGGTCGACACCGCGTTAAGTGTCATTGAATTAACCTTCCTAATCAGGGGTATTGCCGATCTTTTTGGAGATCGTCGTGTGGATATGTAGTTGCAAGGGGACGGATATCACAGATATGGATATGATAATGGGTAATGGGTAATCCGAATTCGGCATCCGGATTGCGGGTTTCACGATAATTAAGAGAAAGCGGATACTGATTGTAAAGAGTAGGCTTATCCTAACAACCGATAAGCCTTGACTTGCCTGTGATTATGAGAAATCGTATGTGGAGCCAAGTCAAAACGGACCAGACGCGAGATTATTGTCAATGACCATAAGGTAAGTAAACAAGTTCAATTTGGTTCGAAAAAGAACGCTGGGTATTTTTGCGACTAAAAGACAAATGGTATTTCAGACCGAGGCAACGACAAGTTCATTCATTCCTTCACACGTTAGGTTCGTAGACCCGCGGCGGGGCCATCTAAGAATTTGAAGCTCTCTCTTGCAATCTGGCAGTTGAAACGCGCCGAATTGAAACGAGCTTCTCCCGGTGGTAAGACCACCATAAGATATGTGTTGGTCGTGAATTTACAGACGAACATGGAGAACCTGACACCGGCCTTGTGCTCCTGTTTGAGAACGCATTAGCATGAACCCAGACTTGCAAATTTCCAATTCGGCGCTAGATAACGGAACTTCTGACTCGGTAGGAAACTATATGCTCATGGGTTTCGGTGTTTGACTTACCATCAAAACGAACTGCTCGGTGTTACGGGGAGTTCCGGTGTAGCGACTGATGCTCTGCTTGAAATGCTTCATGATATTGGACATGCGTTCCTGGCGGTCTCCCGTAGGATTGTTCTGTCCTTCTTCGGATGTCCAACTCGAAACTACGAGGAAACTGGTTCTTTCGAACAAGAGCATCTCCTCGGCTTCTATGATAGTGCCGAGCGCTCCCAGCTGGGACTCGATGACGGATAGATTAGGCACGAGGTCGTGGATGATGCTCGCCCATGCCTTGTATAGGGATTGATCCCATATCGAGGTCGCGAAGGGGATCAGATCCACCTCGGACGTGATGCCCGCCGCGTGTATGAATTCGGCCGTCTTCTGCTGCACCAGTCGTACGCGGTCGACGAAGACGGCCTCGCGCGCGTTCATGGTGATCAGATCCATCTTGTGGATGAGGACGTAGACCTTGGCGGTGGGAGAGTACTGCATCATGGCAGATATGATGGACACGTAGGTGGCCATGTCTCGATCGACATCTCTTGATTCGATGTCGAAGACGTAGATCAGGACCCCCACGTTAGAGAAGACGTGAACGCGCTGTTGGGACAAGTAATTTTCTGTGAATGCTTCCTGGCCACCACAGTCCCACAGGTTAAGCGTCAGGTTGCCCAGGAATTTGACGTGGGAAAGATCGATGTCTATAGTAGCTCCTCTGCGATAGCACACGATAGGTTAGTATGCATATATATATACCGTGAAGAGGATGATGGAAAGAGAATATAACATACAGTCGTCGTGTGTCCCTAGCAATATAGTTGGAGAATATTATACTCCGCATGCTCGACTTGCCAGAGCCACTCTTGCCCATGAGCAGGACCTTCTTCTTCTTAGGCTTCTTAACCTCGCTCCGAATATCGGTGGCCAGGCTCTGGCTCGTCGGCGCCTCGGCATCCGCCATGGTTGCTCGTGTTGTGTCTGACCAACCTCTCCAATGTCTGCCCTAAGCGATTCTTGCCCCAAATTTTATAGTGATGAGTTTACTATTCCAAAGAACTCAGTAGACGTTCGGTTGTTGAGAATATACGCCCGGTGTGCGAGTGTGGAAAGGTCAGTCAGCGTGATAGACTCATCGTCGGTCGTGTCGGGCGAGAACGCGACTAGCGGTACAACTTGGTCAGTCGAGGCAATTGGCAGGTACTTCGGGTCTTAGTTTGTCGGATGGTGACTATGCGTGGACCGTAGGAGCGACTGATCGGATTCGTGGTCGAAAAATGTCGGTTTGTCAAGTTCAAGCGTGTGTTACTGCCCAGTTGTAATGCTGAAGCTGTCCGTCATAGGCATAGATATTAGGTAAGGCGACAGCTGGAACCGCGGGGCTGGTTAAGCTCCACTAACTAAGCAATTGGGGCTAAGGAAGTTCAGCAACGGTCTCGGCACGTGGCCATATTCCAAAATGAAACAAATAGGTGACGTCAGTAAGATATCTTTAATAGCATATCTCAGGTAAATTTTATATCAGATCATCTTCTATTACCAGGTAGGTACCTGTCACAGAGCTTAATTTGCCTGTTGGCTCGCGATGCCCATTAGGTATAACCATTTCGTTACACACACACTTCGCAGACATAGTAGTATTTGTATGTTCAGATCACATTATAATCCCTAAATCTATTCGTTTTCTTAATGGTTTTTATTTGAAACAAAAATGTAAACAATATAACCACTCATCGCAAAAACACTTGTCTGTCACCTATGTTAGTATATATGTAGTCTATAATTCGCCTCAGCTTCGATCGTGACCGTAACATCTACACCACGCAATATATCAGTAAGCAACCCCTATTCGAAGAAGCCTCCGGACCTCAGCCCGCACAGTCTCCTCAAAGCCCCTCCGAACATCAGACGGTAGTCTAGAGAACTCACTACCCTTGTGCTCCAAGTAGTCTAGCACAGGGTTTTTCTCGAGTCGCAACATCGAGTACACTCGATTTACAAGCATATCTACCTCATCCTCGAATGCTATAACATGACCTCTCCGGATACACCGCCTGATCTCGCGCAATGCGCTCCTGTTGCTTCGTATCGAAGGCTCTTTCCACGGTATGGGACGCGGTAGGGGGTCGTTGAAGAAGATCCTACCTAGTCGGTTTGCGGCCTTCCTGCATGGTAGACATGGCACGGGGGAGCTCTTTGGGCGGGATGGTTCCCTTCGTGGGAGGCCTTGCAGAGCGAGCTTTGTTTTGCTGGCTTTACTGCTGGGCTTTTTGATGGACTTGAAGCAGAACATCTTTTTGTTCTGTCGGGGTTCTGGAAAGTGAGGTAAATGACGTTAGTAGGAAGTTAGGAAGTAAAGACGAACTTATTGTAATTACCTTTGATAAGATGCTTAGATGTGACAACTTCTTAGAGCTTTTGGAACTGGTTAAGTCTGTTTAGAGGCATGCTGCACCTTAGCATTATTTGTATACCCGAGGCTAACAGGATGTGTTAACATTGTCATTGTGTTCAAGGTTTGAGACAAGTCTATCGTGTCGACAACGCTGTCCTTTGTTGATAGTAGGACTTCAAAGCAAATAGGCACCCCTGTCAAATATGCGACGATCAACACTTTCGCAATATCGAGCACTCATCACAGAGAAGTCTCTAGTTAGACTGTACATGGCGGCGCATGCCGTCATCGGTATTGTTATCCTAAGATTGGGGTTACGATTCATCGACTTGTGGTATAATTGAACGGATGTAAAAGATCACTGAGGATCTGCCATATCTTGAAGAACCTAACTCATACTCATTGAGATACGTTCTAGCCGTATGTAGGCCAAGAACGACAACTGAAAGCTACCTCTTACAACAGATGCCATATCAATTGCTTCATCCCTTTTCCATCAGCTGGACTTCAACGTTTCCATTCTCTCTCACCCCCTCAATAGCATCAATCTTTCTACCAATGTCCAGGTACCATGCCTTCATTCAGGATCTCGCTGTGTTGCATGTCCAAATTATTCCTCATGGCGTACGCCAGCCCACGATCAATCCACATATTGAGGAATGCATCTTTGGTAATGTCCCCTGGGATGGTTATCGCCACGCAGTTTGTTGTTCTCGTCATTCCATTTTGTTCTTTATCTTTCTTCCATTGAATACTGTGTCGCATAGCTTCGGCGATGTGGGAGCCCAAGACTTCATCAATGAAGCTGTCGACTGCTTCGGTGTTGTAGACCGCGGGCTCTGGATCGGCTATTTAGTAACTTCACTAATCGGTTTCAAAGATGTCTATCACCAACCTTTCACGTCTGGTAAATTGTCGCCAGTCATCGGAATATCCAAATCTAGGTCCATGAAAGTCTCGGGAGCCAAATCTTGGCCCATGAAAGCCCCGGGAGTCAAGCTTTGGTTCGTGAAAGACCCGGGAGCCAAGCTTTGGTCCACGACAGCCCCGAGAGCTAAGCTTTGGTGTGTTAAAGCCCCGAGAGCCGGCAGAGGATTCGAAGTATGGCCCATGAAAGGGTCGGTAGTTACTGGAACATTCGAAGTTTGGCTTGTGGAAGCCTCGGCGGTTACTGGAACATTCGAAGTTTGGCTTGTGGAAGCCTCGGCGGTTACTGGAACATTCGAAGTCTGGCCTGGGAAAAGCCTGATTGGAAGCTGCTGAGTGACACTTTGCCCTTGTTGAGGAGGTACAAACTTCATTCCCTCTAATGCATCATGCCGGCACGCTGCTGATGTTAAAATATGCTTTCACTTTATGATTTTGAAGAGCCGTGCTGGCTTACCATTGACGAGGTGCAACAGCCTTTCGCGATTGTCAGTCACTATGTTAGTGCAGCTGCTTACAGCGGCGGAAATATTCGCATTGGAGAGGCGTTTTGACCAGTCGCGTGCTTTTATCAAAATTCGAGCATTGATCAAGAGAAACTGGAAACATTGAGGTGGCATGGATACCATAGTGTCGGGAGTATACGCAAAGGCACAAAGTACCAGGGCACAATGATCCAGCTGACGAAGAGCCAGCTGACGGCCCCGTCGCTTTAAATCTTGACCTTTCATACTGACATCAAAAACGAACCTAAACATGTCCTGAATCGGCAGATTAAGATGTTGCCCAAGAGCTGTGTTCAGTTTCGTAAACCCTCTCATTAGCTGGGGCTGAACAATGGTCTGGAGATAGAATCCGTAAGCGAAATAGTGGAATAGTGGAAAGTCATGATCTGTGTAAGGCCCCTTCATAATAGTGTTTGCTATAGTGTCTATTCCTTTTGTAAGCTCTAGAGCGGGTGGATACGGCGGCGCAACCATCATGGAGAAATACCGATTGGGAATAATCGGGGTAAGGCTTCGACAAATGGGATGATTCTAGTCAAGAAGAGATACGCCAATAGTCTGTGATGTCAAAATGCTAGTTGGAAACATGTGTGTTTGTGGTCACTCCAAACCAAGAATCGAAGGTGATGGAAGCCTTTAGCAGGGCCACATGTCGTGCCCAACGTACAATCCATTTAAGCATTAGATGCGAGCGTCGGACCTTCCTTGAACAATGGTAATCGCGTTGGAAATGGAAGTCGAAGGTCGCGGTAACCCGACACTTGCAAACTCTATATACAAGATAGATACGTCAGGGGCTTCTTACCCAAGTTGAGGCCAGCGCCAGTCTCCCATAGGGCCAGAGGGCATGCAGGAACTAATCGGTTCCATATTAGGCCCTTTATTTAATATCATAGGTATCTTACCCTCAGTGGACGGATAGACTTTCTGAATATGAGGAAAAGCTGCTTTAGGATCACGGTCTCTGGCTCAAACGTATAGTTACCTTCAAAGGAATGGAACTCTATGCGGCGAACTCATAAACTCTGGGATCCAGAGAAAACATGAACGAAAAGTCAAAAGCGTGGGGAGAATTATCAGACTCACCCCGGGTCTCACGCCAACGAATATGCCTAATTCCTGCTCCTCTAGAAGGAAGGTCTGAAGAGAGGAAATACTTTCAAGAAATGCTGGCCTCGCGCCTAACCTTCATTTATTTGTGAAAAGCAGACAAGGACATGACGTGCTTGCCACCGCTCGCAGTTACTCTCGACGAATTCTTTTTATCCGCACTTCATTGAGAAGGAAGATTGTCATCCTGGTTTATGAATGTACGACAATACACCTCTGCCCTTACCTGCCAGCTGTCCAAGGGGCCGTGCCTTAGAAAAAGACCTTGAACCGCTCTGTCATCTCCTCATATGACATGTTATACGCAACTCGCTTTCAAAATTTAAAATTGAGAGAAGGCGTTTCTGAGCAGGTTTTTAGAACAAACTTAGGAAGAAACCTCGCGTACAATATGATTGTAAGCAGGACATATTGGTACGACATAAGACAATAAGTAAATAGTAAACATATGGTTATTATTAGTGTCGGCCTATCGCCGTATGTCGATGCTTACACCGAAAGGGGTTTGATTGGCCAAATTAAGATGTCGGATACGATTCGACGTCGATGCTCCCGAAGCCGGGGCACGAAATGCATACGCTCCCTCATAATACAGCGTAATCAAGCAGGCAGTCCCTCCCGTATAAGCCTACTCATCGTCTCATTCGCGCTGATCCACTGTCCTAGCTCGGGCTTCTTCTCAAGCAGCAAATCAGCCACGATGCGGCCGAAGACCACGCTTCCCCAGGCGTTGAGATGGGTGTTGTCGTCCTCCTTGAGATTATACGCGTGCGCGGCATCCTCGCCGATCGCGTCCACGTAGGCTAGACTTGCGGCGTTTAAGTCGAGATATGTGGCGCCTGCGGTCGAGGCCGCCGAGATGGTGGCTAGGCGCTGCTCGTGGAGAGAGTCTGATGCTGTGTTGTTCGATGTGAAGGAGCGTCGGGTTAGGGGGGTTATGAGGAGCTTTTGGGGGGGTTAGTGTTGTTGTTGTTTTGGGATGAAAACCGGTCGTGTTACTCTCTCTCTCATCTGCTACTCGAGAATCTGAACGGGCAATCTCACACTCATACACTCTCATCTCACCTCACCTCAACCCAAATCAGATCACACAAAACGCAAAAGAACTCACCGGCGTCCCCCCCAAAGCCTTCACATCCCCCGCAAGCGCAACAAGATTACTCTCGAACTGCTGCAGCGAGACACCCGAGGTATCTTTCTGATCATTATGTCCGAACTGAATCGTCACGAAGACATCGTCTCCGTCGCTCTTATAATCGCTTACGAGTCCCTTGACGACGGCCCAATCCCCGCCGTCGACGAAGGACTTCGTCGTCGCCCCGTTGTGGCCCTTGTTCACGCCCGTCGCGGGCGAAATCAGGAAGGAGAGAAATCCATTCCCCCACCCTCCGCCGTTCGCTGCTTGTACTGCTGTTGTGCTGTCGCCTGCTAGCACGAATGCTGGTGTCGCTGCGGCGACGCCGGGGAGGAGGATGGGGAGGGTTTGAAGGAGTTTCATTTTGGAGGAGTACCTACGTCAATTGAGGGTATTATAAGTAAGTATCTGATCTTTGTTTTCGCTATTCTCATCTAAATACCAAGACACCTTGTGTCTTTCTTACCTGTGTCTTGCTTATATATATATATATATATCGGTATAAATAACTTCATTTAGTCTGAACAATCACGTACCTAGACCAACCACATCGACCGACCACACTTTGCACTTCCATCCGTAGAATTTTCCGTCCTATAGAAGGGCATGTCTGGAGAAATTCCTCCGACGCGGCAACCTCGCGAGAATGGAGTGCCGAGAAACAGTTCCCCGCTGCAAATACCACCTCCCACAGATTGATTGTCTTTGCGCAGTTGCATCAGGTAAATTACGGCCAAGATATTTCTCTAACCTGTCAGCTATATGTCTTTATCTAGACACAACGAGAAGTATAGATCAAAGTCCCAGGACTGGAAATCAGACGACGGCCCCTACTATTTGAGACCCGGGGAAAACTTTGGTATTCCTAAAGACTCTACTCTAGTAGTCAAATGATATCATTCAATTTTCAAAGTCTATATCAGACATAAACAATCTGTTTGCTATGCTTACTTATTGTGACATACATATGTAAGTATCAATAGATCAATCCATATTGATCTATAGGTATTCAGTCAGGTGCCGAACAAATCATGCCGCAATGCATGCATGCATATAAGTACATACAATCAGAACACACATTCTTCTCAAGCTCCATACGCTCCGCTCCCATGTAGATGAATTGGAACAAACAGATCCAGCAAGCCAAGATCAAGTCTTCCGAAACGCCTTCCATGATCGCATCGCTTCGCACACGCACGCACTCCCGTTTTTGTAAGCCAAGTTCCTTAGGATACAATGCAACAGAAGAGAAAGCGTAGGAGAAGAGCCGGAAAAAAGGGAATGATTTTTTCGACGACGCCGAGCTCCCATAATAAATCCCTGTTTGTCCTGTACCATCTCTCTGATGGGTATAAGTTGTATGTTTCCACGAATAAATGCGAAAACATCATAGTTGTTACTGGCCAGGAAGAAACAAACCAGGCCATCGGCATGCTCGATTACGCCGACAGCTATCGTCGAATAAGCGGAGATCGTAGTGACGAAGGCGTCAAATCTATGCCGTATTTCCCCTCTCCCAACCTTGCCCTTTTATACAGAATCTTCGTGTATTTTTCCGTTTTTCCTCATGAACGCCTCATTCCGCACCCTTTAGCCCGCCTTGGTATCGTTCAATTGTGTCGGATGAGACACGCCCATCAGCTCTTCTCGTTGCTCCCGTTTTTGCCTACCCAAGCGTTCGCACCATTCTTCCGCACTCACGAGAGTGCCGTTCAACACTCCGGAGACCTGCGACATCATATCTAAGCCCTCCTTGGCAAGAAGCAGGACCCGTCGGGCGCTCTCTCGCGTCTCCGTTTCTTCTCGTTGCTCTTGCCCTTGACGCCCTTCTTCTATACTGGCCTCTCTCTGCTGACTGGCTTCACGATCGCTGGCTATGCTGGCCAGATGGAACCGCTGCGGCAAACTTGTCAAATGCCGCCGAACAAGCTCTCTGGCATTCTCCGGGAGGGCGCCACCAGCGTACCGACTCACGGTATTGATGGCGTCCTGAAGTGTCTTTAGAACATCTGAGCGCAATACACCAATTTTGGCCGCGAGCTGGCTCCTGTCTTCCGGCCCCTGTGTACCTTGCATCGGGTGATCCCCATTCGACTCGAGGCTCCTCCGTTCGTATTTCTCCATAGTAATGTTGAGAGAATTGACGACATTCCCGATGTGAGCATTCGCCCACCGAAGCCAACCGAGACAGTATTTCAAACTTCGGAGGCTCTCCTCGCTCATTGCAATGCTCAACCCCGACGTCGACATGATCAAGCGCGATTGCCATGCGGGACCATTTGGGTGACCGTCAGAACCTGGCTGTTGTTCGGTGTAGGGAGGCGAACGAAATTCGTCATAAGCCGGTAACGTGTCGACGGTGCTAGCCATAGACAATCGTCGATCATGCGAGTTCTCCAGGGATGCTCTCGGTGTTTGAGCCCCAGAACCTGGTTCTGGGGTCATGTCCCTGTAATCGCCGTCTCCGGTGCCAACTTTCCTCCGCTTGTTGGAACCTTGTCCTTCTAAATCGTCGCCACCATGGGGCTGAGAGCGTCGTAAGAACCACCGCACACCATTCTCGACTCCAGTTACTCGTCCGACAGATCCAACGGTGTTAGCGATGGGTATGACATAACCCTCGACATATTCAATGCTTGTCTTGATGCGCGGATAGTAGTTTTTAGAATTAGTGTATGCCGACGTAGCGCTATCAATTGTCGTGGCAAGGAACGGGTGTGATGTGGTGAGCAATGATAGCAATGGCTCTGGCTGTTGCCCTCTGGTTAAGGATCGAGGTGACCTAGGAGGGGTTGACCTGCGTATTGGAGAAGATACGAAATCTGCATGCCAATGATTGTTGTTAGCATTCTCATATAATTGAAGCTTCATACACTCGAAGAATGCCACTCAACGCCGTCAAGCATTGACATAATAAACTGACCTGCTCTAAGATCACCTAGGGCTTCGGCGGCCATGCGCACATCGGGATCATCGAGGCTCACGCTGCTGGCACGTCCATTGTGGAAGCGATCTGGCGACGCAGCGCTCATGGTGCCGTTACTACTCGTATCCGTGTCCATTCGCATAGGCGGCTCAGGGTCCTGAACATGGCTCGGGGTGTAATAAGCCGTCAAAGGGTTGAGACTTGGCCAATGGGTCAAGGGCGGGGGAGCAGGCGGTGTGTATATTGGTTCCGGCGGGCGCTGTGACGCAGACGCGAATTGCTGGGCCGACGGCGAAGATGATGATGAGGAAGAGGGAGATGCAGACGCTGTTATGGACGAAAGCGACGGCAGAGTTGGGTATCTATTGTTGTTACTGCCCCCGTTGGGTCCGTGGTTTCCGGGCTCGAGCTTCATGTCGCTTGGCGATTTCATAGGCGCAAGTTCGGCGTTCTGAGAATCGGAGAAGGGTAAGGGAGTGTCGCGGGTTTGACTGTACGAAGGGGGAGGATATGATGGAAGTTTAAACTCTCGGTCCTGTCGGTCGAAGACCGAGAGTGAGGAGTCGGGCGACGACAGCGCATGTTTTCGCGATTCAGTGGGATGGCGAAGCAATTCATGCTTCTGATCGTACGTCTGCCGTGCCAATGGCGACATGTAGTTGTTCATATTGTCCGTCGGCTGCTCCATCGCGGGGACAAGACCATCGAGGCCGCAGACGTCTCTCTCCCTTATCCTTGTGCGAGGCACCGAAAATTGTCAGAAAGACGGTAAGCGAAGCGACAGCGCGCACTGATGCTATTGGGTAATCATTTGCTTAGACAGTTATCAGGTAATATTCAGATATGACAAAATAAAAAGAGGGAAAGTCAAAATTAAAATAAAGTAGAGTAGAGTGAGTAGTGGTGGTCGGCGACAAGCCGACTCGAACGAACAAGAGAGCAACAATCACGACAACGATATGATTAAAAGAGGACGATAGAGAACGAGGGAACGCCTGTTGCTAGAACCACGGGATCACGAGCAACTGGACCCCGAAACTGTCTGCAGAGGCAGCAGCTGCACAATGATGAGTTATCTACGCAGATGGGTCCTTGGGCGGCTCCGCTCAACTCCTCCTTGGGTCGGCTAAGCAAGTCTTGGGAGTACAGGCTACTCGATGCGATGTGGGCTGGTGTCATATGCTGTACGCTCTTATGATGGCTGTAAATGCCGAGTTCCAGTGATGGTAACTGCCAGAGTCTGTCTGTCTGACTCGTGATAGTCCAAGTAGTAGTAGCCAACTCTGAACCGTCGGCCCTTTTGTTTCAGTCTATCGGACGATGGGCGATAAAGAAGGCTGAAAGACGATGGATGATGCAAGTATATTCACTGGCTGTCCTAATGTTGAGGGAACAGCCAATTTAATGCCATATATGTGGATGCATGTATATGTATAATAGAGAAATGGGATGAAAATGCGTAGTGAATAATAAAGTAGGTAATGCAGGTATGACGGAGTGAGGATCGAAAAAATAATTGAGAATCAGTGGATCGTGAAGAAGAGGTGGGTTGTAGCACGACGAGAGAGACGAGAGGCGGCAGAGGCCTGTGGGCGTGTCTGAGACCTCTGACAGGGCACGAGTGAGTTCAGCCTGCATCTCCAGTGACACGTGCGTGTACCTGTTACTGTACCGGGTCCCAGCGCTCACCTTGTCTTAGGTACCTGTATTAAGCTGTCAGTGCTGAACCGAACAGCGAATAGGTCCCCCAATTCTCAATTGCCAATTGGTCTGTACCTATAACGCTGTGGGGACAGCTTGAGCTGCAGGGTCCCGAAGCAGTCCATGGAACCTACGGGGGCAATTCCGAAGCCTTCTGTGCGCGAATAGTGGGCCAGAAAGGATCCTTTTTAGAGCTCGGTTCGGCAAGTAGCTGGCCTATCAATCCTTCGTTCGTTGTTCCAAATTCATCATCACTTTTGCTTGTGAAAACGCCTTCTCGACCACGGCGTCGAATTTTGTTAACCATATCCCTCTATTTACCTACCTCTACCAACATGACCCCCCCTTATCATTCATCGTTCTAGATCTCCTTAAACAACGCATCACGATACACCAAAGCGTTGCAAAGTAGTAATCATCATTGACAAATCGCAACAACTGCCCCAAATCAGAAGATAAGTCGAAGTAAGTATGGGATCGGCGGTGTGTCGTAATGGCCATGATTGGCAGATCGCTGCTCTATGGCGCGGACTAAGTATGCTGTACAAGCACGTGTCAAACCCTTCCCTCAATTGCCAAATGATAAAGTAACCAGAGAAAAGGTACCCATACCCCGGCCACATGATCACATGCAAGTCTCAACTGTGACACCATACATCTACTAGTAGAAACTAAGTCCCAACCAATTGGAATCAGAGCAAAAAACCCGGCACGTTAGCATCGCGACCATGCCTCTTCTTGGATGCCTTTACTCTCCAATTCAGGCATTTAATCTGTAAGTAACCACCCGTATATGCATTAGTAGGGGTTGTAGACATGATAAATAGGTCATGATGAGACATCATTCGTCCTTCTAGGTAATTTGGGTTGTGTTGCATTGTCAATGAATCTCTTTCTGTTCCTCTTCAAGTGATGACAAAGCGGCTGGGACAGCGTCAACACATGCAAATTACATAGCATGTATGTACACGGGTCAGAACGATGATCCAGTCGGACGATGATCCACTGATACTACGGTACTACCTAATGGTAGTTTTTTGATCCTAAAATAGGATGAGCTCTGGGACGAGGTTTACCGAAAGCACATGCCAAAGGTTTGATCGCCTATGATTTGCCAGTTGGGGTGCCGGATAATTATTTTCAGGCAAGGCGAAAAGCTTTGGTAGCTTGGCTCTGCCTTCTCGCTTCCCCCAATGCATCCCTATCAGGTACGTACAATCTACTTAACGCATGTGAGAAATCTACTCACTTCAGAACCCTATTGTATTTTACACGATTTGTCTAGAGGATTGTCTCATCCTCGTCACGATACGATCGGCATACCGTTAGTATGATTAACCCGCGGATGTCCGGCTTCTCAGGGCATTTTTAAGTTTGCTCAGTGAACATCCTGTGCCTTTAATCCAACTTCTTGCATGGCTGGCCTAGTCTGATACTACTAGGCGACGCGACGCATGGGTGACATCAGTGGCACAGTTCACGTCTAGACTAACTCTAATGCGACCTCTCCTCGTAAAAAAGTCGGATTTACCCCGACACGGCCGGCTCGAGAGATCGGCAGGTTCGAGGCAAGGCAAATGATATGTTCGGTCCCTCTGACGCCGCCCAAGCAACAAGTCGTCACCAAGACGGCGAACGCAATGCACGGGCAGCTCTTATGGTACCATATCCAGATTGAATCCTTCTCCGCGCCTCGAAATCGCAAGCAACACTAACAACAGACACGATCGGATGACCAGCAGAATGCCAGATCCAGTTGTGTGTTTCCAAGAAAGAATAATGAGCTGCACTGTCTAATGGACGCGTGAGGAAAAGAAGAAGAGAAGAAAATGTTTCTTTGAAAAATTGACGGCGGAAGAATATGGTGGATGGAGAGTGGGGTGTAAAAAGTGGTCCATGCGCAAAATGTCATGTGATCAAAGCTTGAGCTTGAACTGCGATTGTGGCTGGTAGACTAGAGGTCTGTGGCTCATGCTTCCGCCAAAGCTTAGCCTCTGTGGCTTGGCAATTGTTCAGCTTCAAGGAGCAAGGCATGTTAATTAAGTAACATTCATCAAGCGACGTGGGGTTTAGCTTAGAAGGCTTCCAATATCAACACCAACACGTGCTATACCGCTACTCGACAAGACCACCAACAACTTTATGTGAAGAGATCATCAGATTATACAAAATCCCGTAACTATTTCAATCGCATGAATACGAAGAAATCATAGCTACGACTAGGCTGAGCGCCAATTGGCATCCGCCTCCTTTTCCCTTAATCTATCTTTTTATATCCGACGCCGGCAACGTACAACCATGGCATCGGCAGTATTCTTCCTCGACTTGAAGGGCAAGGTGCGAACATCGCGATCTACCAGTCTGATATCCGCGTTCCATACTAATAACACGTTGCGATACAGACCCTACTTGCTCGAAACTACCGGGGTGACATTCCCATGTCCGCCGTCGAAAAGTTCCCTGTCCTCCTCAGCGAAGCCGAAGAAGAGTCATCCGCCGTGCCACCATGTTTTTCACACGAGGGAATCAATGTCTGTCAATCATTGCCGCTGAGACAGTCCATAGCCCATATCACTGACACGGCGTAGTATCTCTACATCCGACACAACAACCTCTACCTCCTCGCCCTGACGAAACGAAACACCAATGCCGCCGAGATTTTGCTATTCTTACATAAGATCGTCGAAGTATTTACAGAGTACTTTAAAGCCCTCGAGGAGGAGTCCATTCGCGACAACTTCGTCATCATTTACGAGCTACTCGACGAGATGATGGATTTCGGCTACCCGCAGACCACCGAGTCCAAGATCCTACAGGAATACATCACCCAAGAGTCACACAAGCTCGAAGTACAGAGACCGCCCATCGCGCTCACTAACGCCGTGTCGTGGCGGTCGGAAGGCATACGGTACAGGAAAAACGAGGTGTTCCTGGACGTGGTGGAGAGTCTCAACCTACTTGTCTCAGCGAACGGTAGCGTATTACGCTCCGAGATCCTGGGAGCTATCAAGATGAAATGCTACCTCTCCGGCATGCCGGAGCTACGATTAGGTCTAAACGACAAGGTCATGTTCGAGACGACGGGACGGACGACGCGCGGCAAGGCCATAGAAATGGAAGACGTGAAATTCCACCAGTGCGTGCGCCTATCGCGCTTCGAGAACGACCGCACCATTTCGTTTATTCCGCCCGACGGCGAGTTCGAGCTCATGAGCTACCGTCTGAACACGCAGGTGAAACCCCTAGTCTGGGTAGAATGCGTGGTGGAGAGCCACTCGGGCTCGCGGATCGAGTACATGTTGAAGGCGCGGGCGCAGTTCAAGCGACGCAGCACTGCTAACAACGTCGAGATCATCGTCCCTGTGCCAGATGATGCGGATTCCCCCCGCTTCCGCACTAATATTGGGAGCGTACACTATGCCCCCGAGCAGAGCGCCATCGTCTGGAAGATCAAGCAGTTTGGCGGCGGGAAGGAGTTCCTCATGCGTGCGGAGCTCGGGCTGCCGAGTGTTAGGGGGGATGATGAGCATGGGGGTGGGATGACGGGGGGCTTTGGGGGCAGTATGGGCGGTGTTAATACGAAAGGTGCCAAGAGGCCTATTCAGGTCAAGTTTGAGATTCCGTATTTTACTACGAGTGGTATTCAGGTGCGGTATCTGAAGATTACGGAACCTAAGGTATGTCGTTTTCTATTTCTCTTTGTCCTTCTTCGTGTTGGAAGTGAAAACTGGACTGACTTGTTGTTATAGCTGCAATACCCGTCACTTCCTTGGGTGAGATACATAACGCAGTCCGGCGATATCGCGGTGCGTTTGCCGGATGCTGTGTAGATGAGATGGGGAGCTGAAAGATAGATTAATGAGAGCGTTCTTTGAGATGACTTATTCGGTCCGATTTTGCTTGTGACGTATCGTAAGATCGGCGTTGCGTGGATATTCACCTTAGCTGTCTGCTTAAGAGGGAGACAAAGAACGAAAGTTCTGGTGGGTTATGATGACGACTGAATTTGAATTGTTTATGAGTGAGTTGCCGTCACTAAGCACGGGTTTATCAGGGGCCGAGCGGGAACCCTGCGTCCGTCGTTTGTTTCGAAAGTTGAGTTGCTGGATGAGCCCGTCATAGTCATAGGTAAGCGTTGACGTTGGCCTAAATCCCGTCCTCTTTGCACCCAACGAATCTGTGTTCATAGGTACATGCTCTCGGCAACCGTCATCATCCCAGTGTCCTCTGGGATTTACACGGCTATGTGATGACACTCGGCTATTACTTGCTCTTCTCATTTACTTCAACCTCAATAAACTAGGTCCTGAAGGGGATTCATCATTTCGATAAGACAACATTTAGCTATTTCAATGTCCTGAGTTTCCCAGCCGAAGCCCTCATGCCCTAAGATGACCGACCTGTCTCCGATTAGTGTAGCATAATGTGATATGAGCTGTCTTTACGAACCTTCTCTGGAGCTTCAGGGATACCTGGCCTTACCTTCTGTCTTTGTGAATTAACTCCATATCGGGCGCCCAGGTTGGCAAAATGTTACGTTACTAGCCATTTTCCTGTTGTATTCTGTATGGTATTTCGTGGCACGTGATCTTCTCGACCTTTCTATGTGAGAGGAATCTGAAAAGAGGACTCTATGACCCCGTTTGTGAAACTTGAGAGTAGTCGGTCATTTTTCGGTATGCTTTTAGTTGTCCCTTGCCTCTCGCATTGGCATTTCCCCGTCTACCATTAACCCTTTATGCCGTTCAGCCTTGTTGACTATGAGTATCATATGTTAGTATCGATCATATTTGTATTTGTCACTCACATTTACGGCTTTATCTCTATCATTTCAGCTCGTGTCGGGCTGCAAAGATGTGAGAGCTGATGTATGATATTTTCAGCTAGCGTATGACGAGATTGAGAGATGGTAACTGTGTGACAGGTTATATAGACTTATTTGGGCATGGATCAGCTCATACAGAATGAAGCCCCTAAATGGTGAGGTAGTAGCACTTCATCCCCCGTAGTGCGTTTACAACATGTGTATTTTCTCTGCTCCAATTTGGCTCGCCGGCTGCTTGCTGATTTGATATACAACTCTCGATATCATCAGTATCACCGATATCGTCGCTGCTGAATTTACTACCCCTATCAGTATATCCACTGTCTTTTCTCCTCTCTTATCGCCACTACCCTCACCATGCGTCTAATCAACACCTTCACCCTCGAGCTGAAAGAGTTCTTCAACAACGTACCTCCCTACGCCATCCTGTCACACACCTGGGGCGACGAAGAGGTGACTTTTCAGGAATACCTCGCCGCTGCAGGCCTCTATTCCAATCGTGATGCTTATATTAAACGAAAAGCCGGCTTCCGCAAGATCATAGGCGCGTGTGAGCGCGCTCAGTCAGATGGACTGCAGTACCTCTGGTGCGATACCAACTGTATTGATAAGAGTAGCTCAGCTGAGCTTTCTGAGGCGATCAATTCTATGTACGCTTGGTATCGCGACTCCGTGGTCTGTTATGTGTATCTTGCCGATGTTGATGCCGATATGCCGGTGCAGGTTGAACCTGGAGATAGTGCGAGCCCCGTCCCATTTGAAAAGAGTCGTTGGTTTACTCGTGGTTGGACTCTTCAGGAGCTACTTGCCCCGAAGAAGGTCGTTTTCTTTGATTACATGTGGAAAGTCTTGGGTGATCGGAAGGACCTTGCGGATGTAATTTCGAGGATCACAAGGATTCATATTGGAGCCTTACATGATCAAAGTACGGTCCCCGAATATTCTGTTGCGCAGAGGATGTCTTGGGCTGCTGACCGGCGGACTTCAAGACTGGAAGACATCGCGTATTGCCTTTTAGGGATATTTGGTGTTAGCATGCCTCTCTTATATGGCGAAGGCCAACGAGCGTTCCAAAGACTTCAACATGCCATAATTAATATCACTGATGATCAAAGTATCCTTGTGTGGACCCCCCAGAACTCCTCTGTTCATTGTTGGACAAGTGTATTAGCACTGCATCCAGCAGCCTTCAAACTCAGTGGCTCCGTTGTGAGGGATATGGGCAATCGCCGTCTTCCTTACTCGGTGACAAATCTGGGTATATCTATGAGTCTCCCATGCATCCGGACGCGCGATACCAACACTGTCTTGGTTGGGCTCAATTGCTCCCGTGAGCTCCGCAAGCAGTTGCCAACGCAGGCCGAGGTCCGCGGGGACATCCCTAAACGGTATTTCCAAATATGGATTCTATTGAAGCATATGGGCCACAGAACCTACATGCGAGGACATTGTCCAGAAATATTCCTTGGAAGATCATATCCGCTTTTGGTTCATTCCACTGTTACAAGTTTACTCTTGGTAATAAACGTCCCAGATTCTTTCACTACCATGCGCAATGAGGCCTCTGCAGTATCTAGCGTGGGCCTTTTTATATCAACCATACCAGAGCTCCTCATAACCCTCGCTTCCGGAAGTATGATGCCCGAAGGACGCGCTTTAAAGGAAGGATACCTCCTAGACAACGTAATAATTACGCGCCTCAGTAATCATTGCAGATCTCCAGTCTCGCATTACATCATTTCTAGTGGAAGCTTGAGTATTATCCTTTCCATCCATTGGGATCAGAGTAGTCGACCGAAAGAGTGGCTACACACCACAGTTCCAGGATGCGGGATGCAGAAGGCTTCGCAAAGCAATTATCAGAAGGAGTGGAAGACTCTGATTGACAACCAGGACGCCACTTTACCCCAAGATACTAACATGACGTTAGCACTACATTCGCTTCATTCTCACCTCAAACAAATTTTTAGAGACAAGATGAAGTCGTATCAGCAAAGAGAGAGCCATCCGTTGATATGGATCAGAAGCACAGATATGGAGGATCTTCATGGCGATTCTGTATTGATAGTAGAGATTATCTTCAGGGAGCCTCCACGAACTATCACTTAGCGTTAACGGCCAGAGGTGATACATGCCCGGAGAGTTATCGCTGCGCTACACCTTAGAATGTACACAGTTCAGCAGGTATTGCTGATTAATCATGATATTCTAATTATGAATTGGCTACAATGAGAGGCGGCTTGGCTTTCAAAGCCCCCGCTGGTAATTTTGAAATACTTTTATTATCATGATCGGGTGAACACAAAGAGAAAGAAGGGTAACTAAATATGTAGTTAGCCACTTGTAGTATATTTACGTAATATTTAACTCATGATAATGCAATCCTAGTATCTAAGGCAAGTCCGTGTGATAGGAACCGAGTTTAGCACGGTTTGTAAGCATGTGCCCGTCTTATCCCATGATTCCTCGGCGTCGAGAGAACAATTACTGGATTACCGATTTATCGGGCTCTGTGGTACCTAATGTCTTGAGCAGCCGTAATGTGAAGAATGCATTGTTTCCAGCGTTCCCAAGTAACTGCTTGTCATACATGGCTACAGGGATGGTTTCTAATGCTCCCCGAAGTGAGATACTGTCTGCCCTCTGATTTTGAAATTGCCATATATTCAGTGTGTCAATGGTGTTTACACCATTTGGTACCTGCCAAAATTGCCGAAGGCAACTAAACACCTGCCTGATGTCGTGTCCTACAATTGTAACGTGGGAGAATCTCTGTTGGAGCCACGAGATTTCATCTTGAAGAAGTGGTCCGATTTCTGATGGCTGAATATACTCGGTGACTCCGAAATAGAAAGCTGGTTGACTACGTAAATCCCGGTTTTTGGGTAGTGATTTCGCCTGTATCACCCAGTGAAGGCAATTTTGCTCGTAATTGTCGCCTGGACTCCATATGGCTAGTCCAATCTCTCCCAATAGTTTTTGGGTTTCGTGTGTAAGTACGCTAACAACTATAAACACGGTTGAATCGAGATCTCGACTTTGTAGGAGGGTTTGCAGTCGTTTATTCTCGTATGCAGGCTGATCGGTGGTTCTGATACTATTTACTGTTCTCCATGAACTCTCCAGCAAACCATATAAGCCTCTTGGCGCTGATATTTTCTTGAAAAGATATAATATTGTAGAGCCAATTAGCAAAGTCAAAATCGTTACCGATACCCAGTAAGATTGTAAGATCAGGGTTAGATCGGGTAGACTTAAGCCCATTTCTGGTCTGTATTCTAGACGTAGTGTTTCTTCCATACTCTTGATAGTATTTCTTAGAAGTGCTCAAGGGGCCTTAAAAATCCGTTGCCTTTGTTTTGCAACGAATAAATCAATCAAAGACGCATGCGGATTAGGATGTCATTAGTATCTTCCATACGACGGGCCAAGCTTATGATTAAGGCCAGTTTGGGGTTAAAATGTTTATAAACAACCTGACTATGGCATAGCAAGAGTTTAGATATAATTCAGTGAAGCTCGACAATCTACTGCACAAGTGTTTGAGTAACAGTGAGCATGTTCGCAAACGTACAATAGGTACCTAACCTTAGTAGTTACATTCTCAAATGTAGTTCCAAATTTATTTGGCCCCACATTGTTCCCCGGACTTTGTGGGCATATATCAACCCCCACGCTAGTCTCCACTCGGAACGACGCCGTGGGAGCCTGCGGGGGCGCGTTTATTGGGAAATCTCCTCAGTCGAGGCGCTTGAAAACACCTCGGACCCCCATCGACTTGTCCGTACCTGGCCGCTTTAGCTTCGCTTTCAGCTTTCATCCCCCAACATACCTCACACAAAGCACATTCGGGGTCAAGATACATGCCAAAAGCGGGTGACCTGGCCATGTCGCTGTTCAATGGCGTCTCAGCAGCAAGCAACAGGCCCAGGCCCAGGTCCAGGCTCCAGCCCTGCCTTGGGTTACAAGCGCGCCAGCCGTAAGGGAGCTCCCAAGAAGTTCGCCTGCGACTGGCCGACATGCGACAAGATCTACTCGCGTCACGAGCATCTCCAGCGACATCAATTAAACCGTAAGGCTGATCACTCACATCACTCATTATTCCCGCCCATCCAGACCCTGCTCCTTTGCTGTAGCCTGTGGGTCTCGATGCCGTGTGCCGTGTGCCGAGGCTGACTTGACGTTACCCAAAAAGATGAGCCCAAGCAGATCTACAAGTGCGATGTGCCGGACTGCAATCAGATGTTCGTCCGTCAGGACCTGCTGCTGCGACACAAGAAGCGCCACTCTACCTCGTATGTCCCGAGAAATCGGGCCAGTAGTTTTAGTATCACCGCCAAGGATTCCTCATCAGATGGTAACTCGGTGTCCTCGCCGGGCGTCGCCAGCAATGGCCAGGCTGCTTCGGTGCCGACGATGGCGCCAGCGCCGACATCACAGCTGAGTTCGGCATTACGACCCATTTCTTTGCCACAACCTACGCCTCCGACACCGGCGTCAGTATTCCAGCGGCAGCCCGTCAGTATGCCTCGTAACGCTTCAGTGTTGCTAAGTCCGAATTCTACCATGAATTCTCAGCCAACTCCGACAAGTTCCCTGCCGCATACGCCCTCTTGGTCTCGACCTGTAGAGGGAGTCAGTATGCTACCGCCTAAAGCTACTTACTATCCTCAGGGGCCAGCTATTCTGCATGACCACTCTACGTTCATGCCATATTCAGACCTACCTGTTCCCAACGATGTGGGAGACCTGTCGACTAACTTCGCTGTTTGGCTATTTGATAACGACCGCGCGTACAGCGATTTGAACGTTGCTAATCTATCATTTGTAGAAGCTGGCTTGGAGTCTCCTTTTAACAACAACATACACTATGACCATGAGTCCCTAACTAGCAGGTCTCAGGTCGACCACACTCCGCCCCGTCATTCTGATTTGCCTGATGAACTGATATCCGAGACTCGTCGCATTGAGATCGTGAACTACATAGGCATGTTCCGCCAGAAACGGAACGAATACGATTCGAAATTGGGTTATCTCTTACACGAGTCCGGGAACGACCTCCCAAATATCCATTTGGATTTCCTACACGAGTGTGTTCGCCTTTACTGGGAGATAGTATCACCCCGTCTGCCCATTGTTCACCAGCCCACCTTCTCAGCTACGAGGTGTCACATACATCTGCTTCTTGTCATGATCGCGCTGGGAGCTGCTCAGGTTCATTGTCAGTCTCCTACGGGTGAGCATGAAGAGTGCGAGGCTCTCGCCGACCTCATTATAACATCTGTCCGTCTCGAGATTCTTGACGTGGGTGCAGTGGCACCCGTCGATCTATGGGTTGCCCAAGCACTCTTGCTCGTAGAGTTTTACGAGAAGATGTGCTCGACACGAAAGCTACATGAAAGGGGTCACATGTACCATTCTGTCACTCTCAATCTGTTAAGGCGAGGGAGCCCGCTTATAGGCAAAGCAGGCTTGGAATCGCCGCCAGATGAACAGAATGGTGTTGATCCGAGCACTGATGACCGAGTCTGGTGGGTCCGATGGGCAGAAACCGAAGCAATGCACAGAGTAGTCTTCGCCGCTTTCATGATGGATATTATTCACGCTGCTATGTTCGGCCATGCGGCTGACATGGCACCTCACGAGATTCGCCTACCACTTCCCTGCGACGAGGCTTTGTGGTCAGCTCCAAACCACGAGAGTGTGCGCCAACGCGAGTCGAACCTCCGTATGTATGGGGTCGAACGTGTTTTCTTCCTCGAAGGGCTGAAACAAGCTCTTCACGGACGAGTGGTAAAAACACACTCGTTTGGACGCATGATCATCATGTGTGGTCTTCTTAGTGTTGGATGGCACCTACGACATCGCGAGACACACCTCAAATGGCTGGACGACGCCCCCAACGCATCCGAAACAAGAGACAAATGGTGCCAAATGCTGCTGAAAGCATTCGATGATTGGAAGACGAGTTTCGACGACGCTATTGGCTCAACCGGTGCAAACAATACCGAGCCGAGTCTGTCAGAACAACAATCCACAGCAAACGGCTTGATCCAAAGTGCCGCGGTCCTGTACCACTTGGCTCACATCAGTCTCTACGTTGACATAATCGACTGTCAAGTTTATGCCGGTGCGAAACGTTTGATTGGCCGTAAGGTATCTTCTCGAGACCTTTCTAACGTAAATACACGAATGGCCTCATGGGCTGGACAGCCGCTCACTAGGCGCGCTATACTACACGCCTTCAAACTCCTTCATCGAATCCTCGTGGACCCGCGTCAGAAGAAGATCGCATTGATTCAAGAGCCCGGCGTAAACAGCGCAGGCCCCATTCAATATTCGACTCGTGCTGACCCTGACCCCCACCGACCGTGGATCATGTACTACGCCACCTTGAGCATCTGGACCTACGCACAAGCGCTCAAAGGGCAGAGCCAGATCACTCAACCTTATCATGTGAGCAGCAGAATGCGGCGTGGCTTGAATCTCGTGCCCGAATACCTTTCAAGGATTGCCAAACTGTCTGAGCTAGACTCAGCCACGTCGGCTACCCTTTGTGATGGACTATTAGAGCTCCTTGATGTGGTGTATCCTCTCTTGGCCCAGTCACATTCGGAGATACTGCGAGAGGCTTGCAATCGACTTGAGAATTGCAAGGAACTGATGTATAGCGGTGGCGCAACTTGAACAAAGACCTTGGATGCTTTCGGTTTCGGGGACCCACTCTTATCCGTGTCTCACCCGGACTCGACACTTGGGCCCCTTTGAGTTAGGCCACCACGATGCCCATTGGGGTTCGGCTGCGAAGTATCTGCACATAGCTAGGTTGGTAAGAAACTTACTCCTTTCTTGGAAATTGTGTTCGATCCCTCTGACTTGTATTAACAGCAGCGAATTCAATCGAGAATCACTATTTTCGATTACACGCACTCGTTGCGCTCGAAACATACGCTACTTCACTTTTAACCCCCGGCGTCACTGTGTTCACTCAGCCAATGTATTGTGTACTATGGCTTCATACCACGCTTCTCTTAATGAATATTGGAATCACCACGTATGAGTTTCACGGCGGCTAATGAAGGCTTATGGAGATGACGTTACGGTACCTCAGTATGTATTATGTGGATTATGATGGTTTACGTGTAAACTATAATGAGCGGTCCAGAAAGGTATAATGTCCCTGTTTGGGTTACTTAGTCAGTAATGAAGATAATTTTGAAGACCTATGTATACTTACATGTGAGCGACTGGGGATTTTGGGCTTCGACATTGAATAAGTATTATACTATATGTGTGTACTATATTGCCTGTTCTCTAGTATAATGCCGCAGTAAAATCCCCTGAATATTCTGCCTTTTACTACCTTTCCTTCTCACATGAACATGACCTGTCTCTATTGTACATATTAAAAACCAAAGATTAGTCCATAGATCAAAAGACTCCTTTGGCTTCTGTCTTCCAGTTCATGTATGACCCCTCAAGAGGTAATATGTCGATGTCCTTCGCATACGCCTGTACTCAAATATTGAACCTTGTGCTAAATTGTCTTGCCCGCGCTGTGGCTAGACTGTGTAGCATGGCGTTTAGGTTGAATGGAGTCGTTGGATCTTGTGCCTTGGTATGCAACACAAGGCATTGTTCCAGGCTTTGTCTGATATACTGAGGGCTTTGATGAGCTTCTTGATGAATGGGCGAGGATTATACATAGGGTGTGTTTGAAAGACGTGAAAACAGCTCTCGTTGTGTGTTGGATATTGGCTATATACTGTGAATGTCGTGAAGATATGATAGGCTCTAACAGCGCATGTGTTTCTACAACAATTTAGCGTTATCAGTGACTTAGAGCTTCCAGTGTTTACGTTCTCAAATAATCGCGGGAGATAACGTCTAGTTAAATATATGAAGCACGCCTACGTAAGTAGTGTTAAAATCAAGAACAATAAAGTAAACATTCATAAGCAACAATTCATCCTGACCAACTTGCGATTCTACAACTAGAATCAAAAAATAAAACAAACTGAACAATCTAACTCCCCACCGCCCGTTCCAGCCTTACTAATAACAAACCCCTTCAATGACGAGAAAAGAATATGACTTCTGGCATTGCGGCCACATAACAAGAATAGACAACGGAGAAACAGTATCCGAGAACGGCGATCTCTCCCTCATCTCCCTTGTCGACCGTGACACGATACGCAAGAGATTCGGCGACGCTTGTCCACGATGCTATACGGACCGAGTCCTGCACCGGCTTCAGGGTATTCGACTATTACTCTTCGACTGCGGTTCGCAACATGAATCTGTGAAAATGTCTGAGAGGAGAGTCATGGCGCTAACGGAATATCTAACTAGAGTCTCTGCCACCGAAGTATTGGGAGAAGGTAGTCTGGTTAATTATCCCCCTGAATTTGGAACTATGATGCGCCATGTTGTTGATCTAGGGGTTGAGGTGCATACAGCTGCTATTGATGACTTTGTTGCTGCTCATAGGAGGTTGAGGTCGAGGGTTTCGGAGAGGTTTGTTGAGAGGGTTAATGCGGTTAGGGATAATGCTCAGCTTTATTTTATGATGGGAGATACGAGGGTTGTGAGGGAGTGTATGGCGAACATTGTGGGGGAGACGGGTGATATGGTGCGTGAGCTGGGAGAGTATGAGAGGGAGGAGTTGGGGTTGTTGGCTGGGCTTGATGGGAAGGCTAAGGCGTTGAAGGGGTTGCTTGATGGGTTTCTTAAAGGTAATGGTTCCGAGCACCCTAAGCTTTGAGGAGCTTGATATGCGCTAACATTCCTTTTTCTTAAGCAATTGGGGAATGGCGAAGAGTAATATTCTTTTAGACCTTTGGCATTTCCTATTACTGATAATCATGAACGAAAGGAGAAAAGAAAAAGAAAAGCCCTCCTTTATGTTTGATAATGCAATGACCCTGGGAGCAATTAGGAACACTTGGGACTGATGAGATAACGCCCCGATCATTTCTTGATACTTCTGCGAGATATGACGTGATTTCAAAAACTTGATATAAAGTCGGACTTTTCTCTATGTATGCTAGATATTCCCTCATTTCAATACAATGATAGAGTCCCCAGCTGTTCTATTCGGCCGGGGTTTGGCGGGTATGCATGGGGTAAATCGACAACGGGGAAATGTCATGCAAGTCCCCAAGTGACGGGGGGCGGGGGAACTCGGAGCTTCATGGATTGAAGGTCGAGTTCATTGTTTTCACAGATAAAACTGATGCTATTCAAGAGCTATTCAACAGGAATTTTAGCTTGCGACTAAATAAGCCCTGAGATAAGCTTTGAAGTTACCGGTGCAATCATTAGCCTCCTTCCCAAACATGACGTCCCTATTTTCACACACTTCAGCGACCGGACTGCCCACCGTACAAGTTCACGCTCTGTCAGTAGGCCACTTCACATTACCAGAAGAACAGTTCGTTTATCCCGCGTCGACAGGAGCGCGCAAGACCGTGCCGTCGCTTTCATTCCTGATACAGCATCAAAACCGCACATCCGGAAAGACTACACGCATTGTCTTTGATTTGGGACTGCGGAGAGTCATCGAGCGATACTCGGAACCTATACAGCGTCATCTGGCTACGCGACGACCTCTAACTACTGATCCGGATGTGGTGGAAAGTCTGCGAGCTGGGGGGTTGACGCCCGATGATATTGATTTCGTGTTTTATTCTCATGTGGGTTGCACTGTCTATAAGCAGGGGAGAGATTGGGAAAGCATTATTGATATACTTCGTACGACTCTACGCTCATGCTGATACGTGCTAACTAGGTCCACTGGGATCATGTTGGAGAACCGCGAGATTTCCCTCGGAGTACGTTCGTCGTTGGCTATGGGGCTTTAGATGTCCTTGCAGGGAAGTCTAAGAGCTTGCGAGGTAGCCATTCATTCTTCGAATCGGATCTTCTTGACCCCGCGCGGACTATTGAACTTCCCGACCCTGCAGGGAGGAGTGAGGGAAATACTACAACATCGCATACGATCAATGTTCAAGGCCCATGGTTAGAGCTCGAAGAGCTCCCTGCTACACTTGACGTTTTTAGAGACGGGAGTCTATATGTCGTCGATGCGCCTGGTCATCTTCCTGGTCACATCAATCTTCTCGCGAGAACCACCAAGGATGATGGGAGCACGGGATGGGTTTATCTCGCAGGCGACGCTTGTCATGATCGTAGGATTTTACGTGGGGAGAAAGCTATTAGTGAATGGCTTGATGTGCATGGTCATGTCTGTTGTATACATGCCGACCGCGCAAAGGCTGACGAGACTATTGAGCGGGTTCGCGATCTGGAAAGAAAGGGTGTTGAGGTCATTCTTGCTCATGATGTTGAGTGGGAAGAAGATGGTGCGAATGCGAAGAGGTTTTTTGGTGCGTAAAATACAGACTGTTAGCATTCACTCTATTTGAATATGATAATAAGACGATGACTTTTGATAAGTCTGCCACTTGCTATCTTGTACTACAATCAAGGCTGCAGCTCCCTTCGTTTTTAATCATCCGACTGAGAATATTGACGAATACTGGTTCCCCTCACTTGTACGATCACTACCCCAAGGTGAACCACACGGTTGTAGGTATCTACATCACAAACCTGCATGGTGGGCGGGGTACTCGGTAATAATTTTATGCAGCTTTGACGTTACAGGGGCCACAGAGGCACGTCGCGTTCAGCCTATATGCTACTTGTGGCTTTTGTATCCGGTGATGAGTGGTTGCATGTACTTCTGTAGCATAAGGTGGGAATTTGAATCTCTCATACTGCACTCTATAGTCGTTCTAGACTGTATGAAGTAAATCACGCACAATACACTTGCTGAAAGTGCTCGCCTGATAACCATGGATAAAGAAGAACAAAAGAGACTCAAGCAGGAGTTTGATGCCAGGCTAGGAAGGGATGCCTTCCATACTGGATGGGAATCGCTCCTAGATGTCGACCCTGCATTCTTCTCTGCCAGCGTGTCACTAGCAAGCGTACCACGCAGTAAATCTCACCTCTCGCGCAAGGAACAAGCTCTCATATCCCTTGCCGTTGATTGTGCCGCGACCCATCTCTACGCACCAGGCATTCGTGAGCACGTCATATCTGCGGTGAGAGAGGGAGCCAGCAGGGACGAGATTCTAGAAGTCATCGAATTGTCGAGCACGTTGGGGATACACGCCTGTAATATCGGAGTTCCACTTCTTGTCGAAGTATTGAAAGAGGAAGGGAAATATCTCGACGATATCACGAGACCGTTTGATGAGACGCAGCAAAAGCTGCAGAGGGAGTTTACGGCGAAGCGTGGGTATTGGCATACATTCTGGGAAGACTTTTTGAGACTCGATCCGGAGTTCTTTGCGGGATACCTGGAATTCTCAAGCTTGCCGTGGGTCAAGAATGTTGAGGGGACCGTTGAACAGGGTAAAGGGGCACTTGAGCCTAAGGTATTGTTTCTCAAGCAATTTGATTTTCGAAGTGTTGAAGTCATTACTAACCTTTTATTAGATGAAAGAGCTTGTTTACTGTGCATTTGATGCAGCCTCAACCCATCTTTATGTACCTGGGTTGAAGCTCCATATGCGGAACGCTCTCGGCTATGGCGCCACTCCCCAAGAAATAGTAGAAGTACTTGAGTTAGCGACGTTGCTGAGTTTGCACACCGCCCATGTGGCAGCACCCATCATAGAAGAGTTATGTAGAGCTTCCGCGTGAGGCGGGCAGAGTCTGGATGGGAAGCCTGGCTTAGTACGGGGAATTTGGCTGAGCGCTTTCATTCAAATTATAATAATAATGCTCAAATCTGATATTTAAAATTTGGTGATCTGTCGGTAAAACTCTCTTCGGGTATTGTAGTGCCTTCGGCTAACGCCTTGTCCTTATGTGTCTGGCGCTTTTTGTATATCATCCGTGTAATCCACCATCCGACCCACGCAATACTTAAAGAGCCCAGAGACCATGCATGACCTAGAGTAAAAGCAGGTCCAGCACCAGACTGATAGATTTGACCCGAGATAACTCCCCCAATATTAGTCAAGGTCAATAAGATCCCCAAACTAGCTGCGCGTTTTCCATCTGGTGCGCAGTTTGCGGAGATCCAAGCGCTTGAGAGTAAGGAGTTAGCATGAATACCAAATCAGCTATAGCAAATAGGAAGAGAGTTTACTTACATATTGCCCCCGGTACATAGGAAACACGGAATGGCAATGAGGTAGGTGGCAAAGTAGCGTACTCCTGAAGACACATCACAAAGTAGAATTGCATACCCGACAATGCCAAACGGACCGCATATCACCAACGGCAAGAACCGAGAAGAATATTTATCGGAGAGTACTGCGCCGATACCGTATACGATCGCCCCCCAGAGATTCACTGGGATGACAAGATATTGCGCCTGTACAGTCGAGAAGTGAAACCCATCCTTGATAATAATAGGTAGAAATGTGCCAAAACCTTAAAAAGAAGTTAGTGTATTGAGGCTAGGTTGGCAGGTACTTCTCATTCACTTACCATAGAGAATAGTGACGACGAATATCTGGACAATGCTATGTACCCAGCTTTTCACGTCTCTGGCAGCCTCTTTGACGTCTTTCTTACTATAATGCCCTGAACCACCGCTGTAAGCATTCATCTCTTCGGCACGCCGACGCATGAGGGCTTTCTGATCCTGGTCCAGAAAGTAGGCTGTCTCGTAGTTCCGAGGAATCAGTACGACACAGAGGCCAGCCCAGACGACGGTGACAAGGCCTTCAATGATGTACAGCCTATACTATCGTGATTAGACCCAGAAATGGAATTGATTAAAGAACTTAAGTATTTACCAGCGCCATCCAGCCATGTTAGAAACTCCATCGAGATGCAGGACAGCCCATGCTAGTAGTCCGCCGAAAGCACCTGAAAGTGCAGAGGCAACTATGATACCGAGTCAGATATTATTCTGGGGCCAAGGCCATTAGAGAGAAACCTTACTGAATAAGAAAGAAATACGGACGCCTAGCTCCTCCCGCTTATACCAATTACACATAAATAATGTGAGGGATGGGAATAAGCAACCTTCGAAGAAGCCAAGGAGGACACGAGTGACGACAAGAGGGCCAAAAGACTGGACAAAGCCGGTCGAGAGGCATACGAGGCCTGAGACAGTAGTGGTAGTCAGTGTTACCGTTTAGGTGAGTATATATGATGAGGAGATATAAAATGTTGATTTACCCCAACAGAGCGTGATCGCCGGGATGACTCGGTCGAATTGAAGACGCTTAACCAAAAGAGACGTAGGAAACTCGGCCAGGATGTAAAAGATATAGAACACAGACACTGCGGTCTGAATCATTTATTGTCAGACTATAATTTTAGGAAGACTAAGGAGGGGGGTAGAAGCAGAAAATGCGCACATTTAGTTGGGTGCCTTTCAGATGGATGTCTTGAACCATCCCTTGGGTTGCGGCAAATCCAATATTACCTCGATCTAGATAGCTGATAAGCATAAGGAGCATCATCACGGGTGCGATGAAGCAGTCTAATCGGCGGACGAGGGCCTTCTCCTTGCGACGCTGTTCTTGAAGCTCTTGGCTGCCATATTCGTCTTGTACGAGCTCAATTTCGAGTTTAAAATTCGGATTATCTTGAGACATGATTCAAATTGGATACAGTATCTTAAGGAGAAGAGGGTAAAGGATTGCTGTCTCTACCTCCGATTGCAGACAACGAGAAACAAAATATTGATTGAGGGGTAGTATCTACAGTGACTCAAAAATAAGAAGGCATAATAGAAGTATCTATACTATCAGATAAGATGAAGTACCCCTCATGGTCTTTGTTGGAGTGCTGACATGATGGAACAGCTTTCATAGCCATCTACGCTCTATAAGCTACCGTATAGATGCAATTGATTCATCTGTCGTAAGCTCCCAATACAGATATCCAGGGGAAAGGTAATACGCCTAGCACGAATATGCTTGTTCCGGTTGACCCCGATCGGTAGAGTCTCATCCTCATCGCATCTTGATTTTCATGTTAGGTTCAGAGAATTTGGTCTCCGATATACTCCAACGAGGCATAGTAGCATTCATTGAACCTAAAGCCGAGGACATGTGGGGAATCGGTAAAATATGATGTAACTACAGTATAGTTATGGTTCGTCCCCTCACCCAGATTCCCTTGGCTTCCGATTATAAGAGGAAAGGGCAGAATAGACTCACTGTTATTTCATCGACGAATCGCCGACGTTTAATTTCCATACCCAGCTACACTATCTCGTCGTCTAAAGCTCAAGTCCTACGCAGCACTCTATTTATTACCCCTCAATATGAGTACCGATCCAAAATTTGACGACCTACACAAGCAGCTATTTGACGAAGGCCTCAAAGTGCGGCGCAGCGTCGTCGGCGACGCTTATGTCGACCGCGCTCTCGCCAATGGCTCGAGCGAGTTCTCCCGGCCCGGTCAGGAGCTCGTCACGGAATGGTGCTGGGGCTACGCCTGGACGCGCCCGGGACTCGAAAGGAAGCAGCGTAGCCTGTTAAACATTGGAATGCTCATGGCACTCAATCGTGCGCCAGAGCTAGCTGTGCATATCAGGGGAGCTAGAAATAATGGCCTTACCGAGGTTGAGATCAGGGAGGCTATTCTTCATTGCACAACGTATTGCGGCGTCCCTGCTGGTGTTGATGCTATGAAGGTAGCGGAGAAAGTGCTCAACGAGATGGCGGAGAAGGGCGAAATGACTAGGGAGCTAGGTAGTAAGGCTACGTAGCTTGGTAAACGGTATGGATGATTGATGAATAGGGTCGAATCCTGGGTGAGAGAAGAATCAGAAGCCGGTATGGCATCTAAGTGACTCGGCATGATTGGCACGATTGATAAGGTTGACAATCATTCTGATTGAATAGATTGCTAGTCTGGCAAAGCCATGTCAATGACGAGTTTTCCCCCTTCTCCCTGGTGATATGCCGTTACCAATTCGTTCAATCTCGACAATGCGAACGTCTTTATCACCGCTCTCACATCGTGTTCTGCAGCAAATTGTAACGTTTCTCTCAATAGCTTGTTGCTCCCCACCAGGCTGCCCACGATGGAAATATCCCGAAAGACAACATCACGAGCAGAGACGTGGAACCCTCTCTCTGGAAAAGACACTACAACACATCTTCCATGATTCTTTAGGAGGCCGACGCCATAGTCGAAAGCCTTTTGGCTCTCTGGTAGAATGATAACAGAGTCAAGCCCCATGTCCCCCCTATCTTGCTTTGCATCCTCCTTTCCAAGTTCAATGGCCACTTCATTTGCATCTTGGGACCGTGCATCAACTATTTTAGCCCCCGTTCCAAGGCTCCGAGCCAACTGTAGCGGGGGATCCGCGTTATCGACCCCCAAGACCTTGAGACCCATTTTCGTAGCAAATTGTAGTCCTAGGTGACCAAGTCCGCCACCGCAGCCCACAATGCCGACACGCTGACCGGGCTTGAGGAGGCATCGCTTCAGAGCACTGTAAATCGTGACACCAGCACACATGAGAACCGCTGTATCAACCGCTGAAATATTGTCCGGAATGGGTGCGATCTGACGGCTATCAGCAATAGCGTACTCTCTGAAGCCTCCAGGGCCATCTATGCCATTGTTTAGAGAGTGTGGGCAGTACACGGAGTACCCAGGTGGATCAGCATCGGGATTCTCTGGTGTCGATGTAGCCGCACATTCAGAGCAAGTACCGCATGGATGGAATGCGCGGCCAGGGATGCCAACTCGGTCTCCTATCTTCAAAGTTGACGAGGAATTATCCGGTAAAGCGACGATGGTTCCGGCGAATTCGTGGCATCCTACATGTGGGAAGTTAGGTGGGTTGGGCTGCATCTGTCCTGCAGCGAGTACGGCATCTGTATGACAGTAGGAGGCTGCCTCGACCTTGATGAGTATATCATGGGGCGAGCTCAGGACAGGGAGGGGGACAGAACGAAGAGCATAGGGAGTATTGAAAGCGTCCAGAAACTGGGCTCTCATGGACTCAGGCAAACTAGAATTGCTAGTTATCGCCATCATTGTTTCTCTATTCTCGCTATTTCGTTATCAAGAGGCTATAACCTTTTAAGATTTTTGATAGTACTACACTAATGGGCTTTAGCACTATGGTTTGATCACAGCAAATTACTTTTCTCTCCGTTCACTCGACGTCCTGTAGTCTTCAACTATGAATGAGGGGAAGCCGCATGGGTATGCAAGGACCCCTACCATAGATTGATAATTACCGATGTATTATTATGTCCCCTCATTATCAAATGTCTTTTGCCGGTGCCATTGCAGCTCATGTGCATTCAATACATTCTGCCATACTACCTGATACATCATTATTGATGTTCTTTTTGGTATAATCTCACCGTTTCCATGCTCGGGGTCACATGATAGTGTAGGAAATCCCCCTAATCACTAAGCGGGCTTCTAATAGGCCTGGCTCTGAAGTTAGCTACAGATAGCATTGAGAGCGATGACAGTAAAATTGATTATATGAAAGACCTGAGGCTCCTCTTGAGCCATTCGTCTTGTATTTGAGATTCATAGTCTATTCGGGAACTCAGTTGGGAGCGTCAAACGACTACCATTATAGGAATATGACGGTTGCCAATGGAACTGAAAACCCCGTCTATGTAACGGTTTCAGCTTTAGACGCCGGACATTGTATGTAATGCCTGAGTTATTTCTTCTTAATCCCATCAAGCCGAGCAGACGAGAGTCGTGTTTCTCAAAGTCTTGCACTTCCCAAACACGATAGATCATGCAAAAATTAACAAAAGCTAATCTTCAGTCTTATAGTAACACTCCCTGATTATCTCTTCGTAGCTGGTGCCGATCGTGATACGCGCACTACTGTCCCGTCGCTGTCGTTTCTCATTCAGCATCCCTCCTCATCTCCGTCTCGTAGCGGAAATGTGACGAACATTGTTTTCGACCTAGGCATCAAGCGCGACATTTCAGGCTATGCCACAGCGCAACAACCGCACATAGCTGAGCGACTACCAGTTGTTACTGATCCCGACTGCAGCACAAGTCTTCGTGAGGGGACAAGCAATGATGAGGGTGGCAAGGATCTTCTTGACCCAGGCAAAGACATAGACTTCGTGATCCTTAGCCACGTGCACTGGGATCACATCGGTACGCCGTCAGACTTCTCTACCGCTACGTTCATTGTAGGGTCGGGCACCATGAATCTTCTGAAAAACGGTGCTGGGCCAAATTACCCAGCCGAACTATTCAATGACGATGAACTTCCGGTATCTCGTACGGTCGAATTACCACCAGACCGTAAACATGATCACCATTTCCATGTATATTATGGCGGGCTGTATTATCCAGCGCATACGCCCACACCCGCCGACACACTGGCTAAATTGCCATCCCTATCAGATAAGTGGTCATGGCAACCGTTTGGTGGTTTTCCCCGCACGATTGACTTCTTTGGGGACAAGAGTATTTACGTCATTGATAGCCCGGGGCACATATACGGACACGTGAACCTACTTGTTCGTACTGGAAAGAGGAAGTATGTTTACCTTGGCGGTGACTGCTGTCATGATACGAGGATCTTGAGCGGGGAACAAGGGATTGCCGAGTATGATGATGGTCGCGGTGGGATCAGAAGCGTCCACGTACATACAGATTTGGCGAAAAAGACATTGGCTGAGATTGATAGAGGGGTGACCCAGTTGAGAAAAGATATGGATGTGGAGGTCGTGCTGGCACACGACAAGGGGTGGATGGAACGCAATAGGCATCGGTTCTGGCCAGGTAGGCTATAGGTGGGATGATTGATTAGTTGGGGAATTTGAGTCTGTAACCTCGAGTCTTGCATGTATATAGGTACCAACCTATAGAAGCATACTTCTCAGCGAATGAATGGTAAATACTTATATCGTTACCTTTGGAGACAATGCATGTAGACAGCCACTGCTCGCGCGGGGGCAACGCGGGTCTCCAAGTCACGGCAGTTCGGGCTTCAACGCTTGATCGGATTCGGTATCGCGACTCTCAGGATTATTAGCATTACAGAAATGAGCTCCATTGCTTGTAGAGACTCGCAGTGCCAAGTTCTTGATAAAAATATTGCATATTGGACGAGTAGCGAATTTAGTTTGCGCTCCCCGCCGCATCGTCATACTCTCCAAATTAGCAGAATATAGAGAAAAAAGACATCGAAATTACCTGCACCTTACCAAACATGAAGCTTATAAGCACTTTTTAGCACGATATCCCTTGACACAGCGTGTTGAGTTTTATATCCTGAGTCAATCATCCCCCATAATAGGAAAAGGGGTCAACGGGAGATTGTAGCAATCAACATGCCTTCTTCTTCCGAAAACACAATAGCCTTTATTGGTAAGGAAATCCACGTAATCAACGATAGCACAAGTACTAAATGGTTTATTCCAGGGCTTGGGGTGATGGGTTATCCCATGGCGAAGAATCTGCTCTCTGGTTTAGGCGCTAAAAAAACATTGCTCATATGTGATGTGAGCACAGGCGTAATAGACAGGTTCTTAAATGAAGCAAAAGGGCAGGCGACCGTTGAAGCTGTCGCCAACGGGTTTGAAGCAACAAAGGTGGCCGTAAGCAACATTCTCTTATGATCCAAAAGTGCAAACATGGTATAATACTTACTGTACAAGGATACTATCATCACTATGCTTCCTGGATCAGATGCTGTCAAGTCCGTCTATCTGGACCCGGAAACGGGAATCCTGGCCGGTGCTGTCGCTGCAGCAGGGTCGGGGTCGCTAGTACCTAAGCTTATTATGGAATGCGGGACGATAGAGACTGATACGATCCTTGCTGTTGCTAAGGCCACTCGTGAAGTCAGCGACTCTAAGCTTGATGGAGCCCTCACATTCGTTGACGCACCTGTTTCAGGAGGCCCGATGGGTGCCGAAGCAGGCACGTTGACCTTTATGGTTGGCTGCCTGCCGCATGTCTCCGACACGGTCTTTCCGATCGTAAAATCGTATCTAAAACACATGGGCAAGGAAAAGGAAATCTTCTTATGCGGCGATGTTGGTGCTGGTACGGCTTTTAAGGTTATCAACAATTATCTCAGCGCAATCACTTCTCTTGCTGCATCGGAGGCTCTGAACATAGGCACGAAGGCTGGACTCGATGTCAAGCTATTGACTGATGTCATCAATGCGAGTGGTGGACAATGCTGGGTTACGAGTAAGAGTAACCCTGTGCCTGGGGTGCAGGAAAATGTCCCGAGCAGCAGAAATTATGACGGTGGGTTTAGGATAGAGCTGTGCGCTAAAGTACTGGGCATGGGAAGCAAATTGGCGAAGAGCGTAGGTGCCAGGACTATTCTTGATGGACCAACGTTAGAGGCTTTCCAGGAGGCCATGGCAGACGAAAGATATAGGGGCAAGGATGCGAGGGTAGTCTATAAGTGGCTGAATGAGAGCGAGAGATAGGACGTTTAATAGCATATCAGATGACATCTTTATACAACGAAGACCGTGCATGTCCGTTAAGGAACTAATGCAACAAGGTCCGCTGCCTCTATATTCCAAGGGTCGAAGACCGGAACATGAGGTCTATGGATTCTGTGAGTACAGGTGGAGATCCGGAGATACCCATTTATAGCGTCTTGATGTTCAAAAGGGGGGGTTCGTAGTTGGAGAGATGGAAACCGCGTGCTCGAGTACCTCTGAAGATTAATATCTAGATAGATGTCGAGAGAAAAAAGATCGGTCACGATAGAAAGTATTCCAAAAGGGCGTCTTCAATCCATCGCCCTGGCTTTGATGAACTACATATAACTAGGTAACGAATGTCTCTGACAGGAACGAGCACGTATTGTTAGTAACATTTGCATAGGATCAAATTAAAACAAGGTAACAAGGACAAAGGAGCTACTAACTAGAGACTCCATTAAAAGCTTCCAAAGCAATAAGTGTCACTTATCACACAAAACACTAAATAGTACAAAGGAGAGTTTGCTAAGAGATGTTTTTAATCTCGGACCTCGATGACTATTTTGAATATGGCGCATTCGAGTCTAGGGGTGATACGTTGCAAGTGTGAACAGGAATAGTGCAATTAGCTTGGTCCTCTTATGAGGTTCCAATCATTATTGCAAAATATCAAAACGATATCTTAGCGCGTATCCTAGTAAGGGAAGCGACGAGGGCATGATAATAAACTCATCGGCTTCTGAGTACTTGTACGATCATTAAATTATTACCTAGATACTTACATTTCAAACGAAATTTCTCTCAGATTCCGAAGTATTTTTACTCACATACAGTAATTGACGTGCGTTTTCCCTGAAATCCGAATCATTATCTCCAGAGTCTTGAGCAGCGTGTGTTTCTGCAGTTGGGTTCAGTTGTGGGTAGGTCACTGCTGAGTAGAAATATAGGTGAAAAACTCGATTGTATTAATTCCCGAGTCTCCCAAACACGTTGGAAGTAACTCCAAACTTTATATAGATAGAGTTCTCTGCACAGGATCTAGGGAGAGGAAAATATTAAACGCTGTCAAGCGAGCGCACGCTTATCGGTATCAAAATATGACTGCATCTAGGCGAACCACTCACGCCGCATATATGCCTGTAGCGCCCCAGGTATTCTAGGCACCGCCGCTGCTGCCTGAGAGCAATCAATCCATCCTAAACTGCCTGCTTGCTTGCCTATCTTCGTGACAATATATAATAGTCCATTAAACCACAACATGTTCATCAGACCCTGAGACCATTTTTCCTTTCTCAATAACACCACCAATTCGTATGCCAGATTGAAACGGCTCTCGTCGCGACCATAATCGTCGATTTGCCTGCAACGAAGATGCACTCTTATCCTGGCCTTGGTGCGTCTTTATGGGAATACCCCCAGCGATACGGGGATTTCTACCCTACAGGTCACCATCCCAACTGTGATGGCTCGCAGTCGGATCTGCTACTAGTTCGAGAGGTAGCTATGATGCACGTGATGGACAGACTGACTGACAAAGTGGATTGGCACAAAAAGGTTTTTGATGACAAAATTGTTGCTAAATGGCGAGCAGAAGCTCTCGCATATCCAGACGAAGAGCTTTGGATGATTGCGGCCAACAGCCCGGAGTTTTCCGATGGGCTACCTGTCACAGGAATTATGACCGACAAGACATTCGACTATGTATGTATAAGTGACACGACGCTTTCGCTGTGCTAATAGATTACAAGTGCATCCGCGAACTCCAAGGCAAAGCGCAATACTTTACTAAGACTGGCATTATCCCTACTCTGAACGCTACAGCGGCCGTTGCAAAGTCAGATAACTTCATCACGCCTACAGTGACTACTACATTGCGGAATGCTTTTGAGAGGTTGAAGAAGGACCAACAAGACTTCCCGGATTGGCACCCGGGGACTGATGAAAAGGTTTTGAACCTTGTCCATCCATCAATGTATCCTCTTGTTTTTGAATCAACTAAATGCTTCCGGGGTGAGGTCGTTGGTGTTGCAGATGCAGTTGCAAAATGGGCAGGCAAAGGGACTGTCATCGATAACAAAAACAGAACTGAGGGTTGGAATACTGTCCCGCCTGAATTCTGGTCAAAAGAGTACCAATGGCTTCCCTCCAACGTGGCCCTACGTGATAACGGCTCCGTGAAATTCACAAGCTACATCAACAACTTGCACCCGACGAAGTATCCCGAGATCTATAGCGCAATCGAAAAGCTCGTGGAGAAAGCATTACCAATGTGGGATCAGTGTCTTTACGAGAGAGCGCGTACTAGACGTAATGTCTCTCGCTTCTTACTTCCCGATGACCCTAGGTAAGTACACTTACACCTATGAAACCTATATGCGCCTAATCGTTAGCAAGTGACGATAACATGGAGAATTGGAATCCTTCGTCGTGGGAAGATCTGGAAACAGCTAAACCCAGCGAAGCTGATGAGAACGAGGACGTAGGTGAGGACAGAGGAACTTCAGACTCCGAAGAAATAGGCTCGCAAGACTCACACGACTGCGTCTCAGATGAGGAAGAAATGGAAGAGAAATGGAGAGAAATACGACAGCCAGTAATACCGGAACCCAAGCCTTTCGAAGAGGTTGACTATTCCCCTCCTTATCACCTTTTCGAAGTATTCAAAGATACTGGATTCCAAATCATCGTCAAGATGGTTTCGATTGAGCTAACGCCAGAAAAACCGAACTATCCCGTTGGCTCTTGGCATGTATGTTTTCGTATCTTACTGTTCAATAATGTTCTTCCGAATTAACAAGTCCAAGGTTGAAGGGCAGATGAACGAGCATATATGTGCTACTGCGCTTTATTATCTCGACAGCGAAAACGTCACTACAAGCAATCTTGCTTTCCGCATGCAGACCGATTCAGAGTTAAGTGAGAGAGATGAATATCAAGTCGGACAGGATCAATATAAATGGCTAGAGAGGGCACACGGAACAGGATTAGGGTATAGTAGTGAATGTGTGCAGAACTACGGGAGTGTCGAGACTCCCGAAGGCCGTTTTCTAGCATTTCCCAATGTCTTGTGAGTTATTCCTAAAGATCTGGCTCCGGTCAACCGTTGACTCATCGCCCACAATCTCCAGCCAACACCGTGTATCCTCCTTTCAGCTAGTCGATCCCACGAAGCCTGGTCACCGTCGTTTTATCGCCTTGTGGCTTGTCGATCCCAACATACGTATCATTTCTACCGCCAATGTTCCTCCTCAGCAGCAAGACTGGTGGATAGAATCGTTACTCGGACAATCTGCTGAGTCTCAGGAAGCATCGCTTGCGAAGCTTCCAGCAGAACTTGCTCAATTGCTTAAAGAAAAGGGGTTGATTGGAAAGGCGCAACTGAGCCGTACAACGGGGAAGTTACCTGTTGAGCTTATGGAGATGGTGCGAAAGTATTTTGCTGAATCACCTGTGATGAGCGATGAAGAGGCGAAAGCTCATCGATTAAAGCTGATGGATGAACGCACGAAGGTTAGAAAAGCGACGAACGATTCTTGGCACGCTCCAAGCTACAACTTTTGTGAGCATTAGAGGAAAGATGGACTGGATCGAAGTCTCTATACTTGAGACAATGTATGCACATTTCGTAACAAGGGCTAGAGTACTTGATCTTAGAAAGTTGGTCAGTGCTGCAATGATTTTCTTGGGTGTTAAGGACACAATACATAGGTTCCTCCCCCGAGCCCTAGCGGCGAATCTGAGTTAATAATATACACGAATAGCTTCGATCTCGCTGGCCTGGATAATTTAGGGCCGTGTCACTATTGTCGTGGGCTTGAGAAAACACGATAATTGCGATCGTAATACGTATAGATAGGCACGGATAGCTGAATATATGAAATGCCGACTTGCAGATTAATTACCTGATATCGCCGACATGACTCTAGTATATGGGTAGTTGGGCTGCTAGGCATGTTAGTAGAGATATGGAAAGTTCCTTGTATTGCAGTCTAAATCTAAAGTTATCAAGTGAAATCTATTGTTCTATACTATGTTGTTGTTTTCAAGGAAGTTGCCCCCCCTTTTCCCGCTTTCCCTCCCCCCTGACAGCCGTAGATGACTTATCTCCCAAAAAATAGTTTTATAATCTCAAGGCTGAGCCCGGGTCCAGATTCGAGTTGATCGGTTCTATTTCCTCTTCCGATCACTGCGCTTATGTTGCTGTCACCGAGCTGGCGTGTCGTGTTCGAGTCGCCCTCTGTGTTGCTTTGATTATGGCGACCTGCCTGGTGGGTTAGGTTATCGTCCCCGGCGACTAACGCGACGTTTCCCGTTGGGGGCGGCACAGCCCTATAAATTAGGATTTATAGGGCTTTTTCTATTCCTTTCTCTTATTTTCAGTAGGCATTCCGTACGGGCATCTATTGGTGGCTTAATATCGTGGACCTTAAACGTAATTACGGTACTCTCGTCCTTCGTACAGGTCCATCTTAACTGATAGTCAAAACTTCCAGAAAGCTCTCTTATTCTGCTACCCAATCACGCATAGGGAGCATAAAACAAACCTACCATCTCTTCCGTATATCTTCCCCAATAACCAGGGCAATGCCGAAAAGTTCTTACGTGGACGAGCTAACAGTTATAAATGGGAATGCGAGTATGGAAGCATTTACCGCCTGTGGTCGGGCATGAGTGGAGAGGTGTGAGTTTTCCATCATCAACGGATTCGCCGTTCAAAGCTAATACAAGTTAAAAGAGTCCTGACAAAGCCTGCTCACATCGAGGTGGTATTCCGAGATTCGCATAATCACACCAAAGCCCATGCGAATGATAATGGGTATCTAATGGAATGCCTCCTTGGGTTGTGCCTCGGATTGATCAGCGGGCGGCCCTGGAGCGCTGTCAAGTCTACTTTTGAGCCACCTTTCCTTCACAAACCCATGAGTCGATATGCTGAGGACTTACAACACTTCGTCGGGGACTACCTACAAGATCTCAAGACGAGGAATCAGGCGCTCGGTCGGGAAGGGAAACTGCATCCCGTGCGCGACCTGAAGCGTTTACCGTTTCTTTTCGTCGTAACGGTCGTTTATGGTCCGTTAAATGCTGAGCTGAAGGAAAAGCTAACAAACTTACTTCAACCCCGAGAGGACATATTTAAGTGTGATTAACGGTGGCATTACCCGTTTTCATCTTTCACGCTTCCTTCCTTTACCGGCAATGAGAGCTCTGTTGAATTTCAAAAGCAAGTGGGCGGAGTGGAATGACCACGCGTTCCACCATGCTCTGAAGAACAACGAGTCAAACAACCGCCCACCAATTGTAGATATGTATGAAGCTGTACACAGCGGGAAAATCACGCGAGAGCAGCTTCTACAGACCCTAGATGAGATAATATTTGCTAATATCGACGTTACCACCGCTGAGCTTTCCTGGACACTTGTTTTTCTTGCAGCCCACCCTGCGACGCAGACAGCTCTTTGAAGAGAGATATGCAGCAAATGTACCAACAAAGTGTCTCGACACTCTTACTTGACATCGTCATGGACTTCGGCACCTACTCTCATTGGCGCCTGTATTTTAGAGGCTGCGCGACTACGTCCTCTCGCTGCCTTTTCCACTCCGCAGGCCTGCCCAACTCCTCGTGTTCTCGACGGCTTCGACGTTCGTGCCGGCACTAACTTCATTATTGACTCCTACGCTCTCAACATTCGTGATCCATTCTGGAGGGTAGACAGAGAAAAGCTCCATCCAGAGCGTTTGCTAGAGCGGCACCAAAGTGGACGTGATCTCCGATATCGATATTGGCGCTTTGGCTTCGATCCGCGAACCTGTTTAAGCAAGTACTTGACAGAATTGATTCTGCGCACTATTGTGGTCGAGATCTTGGAAAGGTGGCACATAACTATGGGCTCGACAACGGAGCAGCCGCACGAAAAGGATCAGAATGCATGGCTGGGGCATGATGATAAGAAGAAGGCCAGCACTGTAAACATGAATTGGGCTTCTGAAGATGAGCTATGGATTCATTCCCCCCATCTTTTCCTTCGCTGTCAGTCATTGGCAGAAGCCCGCCGTAGTTGAAATGCGCTCTTGGCATCCGAAAACCTCTACTAGTGAATCGTGTTTTTTAAGCTCTTACTATCAAAATTATACTTGGTCGTCGAAGTTGTTGATTGTTTGCTCTTGCACTAGCGCAAATGGAGAGCGAGGGGAACGACCATCACGGTGATGTACAACGACACAGTCCCATGCATACCAAACTGTCTTTTTTACACAATACCTGGCTAGGTACATTATCTAGACCAAAAGCTATCTTGAAGTAAATAGTTCTTAGCGGTCAATATATTCAACAAATTAGATTAGAAAAATCAACCAACCACAGAATCTTATTGCCTACAACTGAAAAAAAAAAAAAAAAAAAAACCTGTTTTCAATTGGCTAGATAACATAGGCTGGTCGGCCTGCGGTGCTTTCGGACCCGACTTCAGTACTTGAAGAAGCCGACGGTGAACTACGTGGAGTACTCGGCTGCAACATGGTGACACTGAAAATAACCAGTCGGCGAAATCACTCCCGCATAGCACTCGAACCACCGAATCAGTGACTATATTGGTGATTGGTCGCCAAGATTTTCCATCGCCGAGGGGCCTTTTGATGTTCGGCTACCGAGCAATATTAGGCTACGTATGTAAAGCTATTGGCAACTATATTCATGTCACCCCTGTACGTACTCGTCGGGCCAATCGAGGTAGGAGATACGCGTGCTTCTAATATACTTGTAATGATTCTACTTCCGAGGAAACGCACTGACCCGAGAGCTTTGTTCTCGTTCCTGTTACAGCACTTTTTACTTGAGGGACGAAGGAAACAGTCGTAAAGCGTGATACCATCTCGAAATCAGATATCGAATATGTGCATTATGCATATATATTAATGATCAAGTTGTGGCACTAGTAAGAGCCTCCTTCATTAGGCCTTTGGCCCAATATGACTACGGGCTTTCTCATAGCTTTCGCACACTGTTGTCTATCAGAGTAAGGTCGAATATGGTATGAGTAACATTCACAATACCTTCCTTCGATTGCAATAAGAGTGACACCAGTTTGAATAGGTAAATAAGCACACACGCCTCCGTAGTGGTGGAGACTAGGCCTCATTCTTTAAAACTTCTTGGTTCTCACGCTAGTTTTCACCGTCAGTCTGTTTACCAACCCGCTCTTGGACCTCAGTCGAAGCATCTCCGCCTTCAGACGGGGTTTCAATCTTTTTGAATCCATATAAAAACCCGGTCAAGAGGGCAGCACCCGCGAAAGCAATGGCTAGGGCCCATGCATCTCGTAATCCAATGAGATAACTCTCTCGTATCAATGGCAGCTGTTCAGGAGTGAAAACCCTCTGGATGTCGGTGGCTCCAGTGGCAATGATTGTCATGCGACTTACCTCTGGAAGACGTTGAGAAGCGGCGATAAGCAACCGGTTGATAAAGACAGACTGAGACGCAGCTACTGATAAAGCACCAGAGAGTAATTGGAAGACTGATGAAGATACGGATGTCAGTATAAGACACGAAGTGTACTAGAAAGCACTCCTCGCTTATAGCACATACAGAGCACAGTTGACATTGAGTCGGCTAAATCTTGCGGCCTCGTCATAGTTTGCACAAGCGTGAGGGGGATTTGCTGAGCAATCCCGTTCCCAAATCCGACGACAAGCTGAAAGCCAATATACTCTCCAGCATATGAATTGATTCTAAGGGTGTAAAGAAGTCCAGCACCAATAGCGGTCAAGCTGGCACCGATAAAAATGTATATTTGGTAAATTGGGAACTTGGTGTACGCAATTCCGGTCAACACAACAAGTATAGCTAATACCACACGTTAGTAGATAAAAGACTAGTTAAGAGTGTCCTTAAAAGAGAATGACCAGCTTACACGCCGAAACAATAAGTGGAAGTATCTGAATGCCGCTGAGAGTTGGTCCTGAGCCCTTAACACTCTGGAAATAAATCGGAAGATTGTAGATCATCAAGAAGTTGGCGCAACTTAGTCTGTTATCCATTAATCAGCTCTTTTTTTTTTTTGCAACTAGCTAGCTGCGGAGTCGCGAGAACGCTGAAAACTCACAGAAATACGAAACCTGCGCTAACAGAAACGTGCCGCTGAGCCAGGATCCTAGGGATAATAGAGGCGCGCTGGTCAAGATACCATTGCGTGATGCCGAAAGCAGCGGCAAGCAGTGCACTACCGACGAGTAAACCAACCACCTTTGAATCCCCCCAAGACTTCGATACACCGCCCCACTGAAGGGCTAGGAAGTAACTAATGATAGAGCCAACTGCGAAGATTATCCCGATAACATCTAATTGCAGGAGTAGCTCTTTGAAGGTAGTTTTGGGTAATGGCGCCGTTGGCTTTTTAAATAGCAAAAAGAAGATCGAGATCGCAGCGCCGCCTATAGGAAGATTGATATAAAAGCTGACGAGAAGGGATAGTGATCAGTTAATAATGACCAGAAATTGGGGTAGTATACTTGATAAAGGGAGTCCAGTTTTCAAAGGAATGACCTACCACCATCGCCACGAAATTCGTCCAGTGAAAGCACCTCCAACGAGAGGTCCGACGACGCTTGCTAAGCTGAAGACTGCTCCAATTCCACCAATGAAGGCAGGTGCCTTTTCCGGTGGTGCGAGGTGAGCGATGATAATATAGGTGCCAATTGTGACGCCGGCGCCCCCGACACCAGTGATGACTCGACCCGCGATGAGAGTTTGGCTGTTACGAGAAACACCTACATAAGAGATGACATCAGTGCGCTGGCCCCTCTGTCTAATGCGATAATTAATTGGTGTACTCACCACATACAAGACTCCCAAGCTCGAATATCACCACTGAGGCAGCGTAAACGAGCTTGATGGGACAGTACTTGTAGATTTTACTCCACGGGGACTGGAAGACCGCTAACGTCAAGAAGAAGGCTGAGCCATACCAGCCGGCATAGTCAAGACTTTTGAACTCCTGTGTAATTTTTGGGATAGCAGTTGCTACAATCGTCTAAGAAATCAATGAATAAGATGTCGATGAAGGAGTATCGGAATCATGAGATAAGATATGCCTCACCAGGTCAAGTGCCACCTAAGTTGAAGGCATTCCGGCGTTAGTCTGATGTTTTCCTAGTAGCAAAAGCCCGGCAAAGGGTCTAGACATACAAGAAACATGGTCAAAAGAGTTGCGCTGTACACAACCCGAAGCTTCCAGCCCAAAGGATACTCCAAAGGATGCTCCGGCCTATGTGCAGCTGTTACGTCATCGCCGCCAGCAGTTTCAAACTTCCTGGCGTCCTTTTCCTCTAGTATCATGGAGGATAGTGGTTTGTGAGGCGCTGATTCGAGGCTGGTTGTTGCGTCTGTGCTCGTTCGCGTTCTCGTCTCGTTCGAAGATGACATCTTGGTCATTAGGAACTGCCAGCGAAATGAAAATTGACGGAAGGTACATAAAACGGACACCTAGTCACGGCCGGGGAGAGAGAGATAAGGAACAGATCAAGAAAATTTTGATTCGTGCATCTACCTCTTATCATGAGCTTGCATGTACGGAAGAGCGATTTGCAAACCCCCGAGCTAACCGTGATCTTCAAAGTACAACTGAAGGTGATGGGGGTGGTATTTACATGTACATAAGGTAGCGAGTAGACTCCCAAAAGGTACATTCCCCATCGTGAAGTGACCGTACGGTAAGGTAGCCAGGGTAACTCGATTCATGCTCAAAGGCTCTAACATCTCGATCCTTGACACATGCGCGATTCGGAGGATTAAGCATCGAGCGGCTCGGTCCGCAGAGCGGTATTGATGAAAAGACTGCCGTAGACGGCGGGTCTGCGATGTTAGTACGTACTTACAGAGTGTCTAGTTAGTTTCCGAGGGCTAAGAGACCAGTTGAGACGTTGCAGTAGAAGCCCGAGGGCTGTCGGCACCAGGACGATCGCGATCTTGTTCCATGGATGCAGTGTCGGCGAGGTCGGATATACCGGTCGGGTCAAGGCCTACATACGTGAAATAGGACACTGCCATCTATCAGTACATTGGGGGCGTAATTGTCGGCTCAGTTATCCAATCGGTCCAAAGAACATTCCTATGTCGTTACGTCCGAGTTTTGATACCGATGCCGGTGGCAATGAGGTTCCGACAGGGAAACAACGACAATAGACTATGACCTAATGGCCAAGATAGACATCCATCAGTTGTAAAAGGCGAGACATGTTGGCTGACGCACCGAGCCGTGCAGGATTAGAGCTGGTGGCATTGTCAATTTAGGAGACGGGGATTGGGCGCCAGACCACCAAATAAAACGATCTGTCAGCAGTGTTACTGCTGCCTGCCTATTCGCCCAATGAAATTCGATCAACCGTGCTCCTTTGTTCCATCAATCTTATAAATCGAGGTGTAAGTTCTGCTTTTAGTGTCCTTGCTCTTGTCCCTGTGTCAAGGTGTTCGCGATTTGAACATCCCTGTCTCCTCAGCCCCCCTCTTCCCACCTCCAACTAGGTATCCAATAACCTAGTCGACCTACATCACGATGGCTTCGCCGATCCAACATCCGCAGCTTCCTCTTCCCGAATACTTCTCCAAGTTCGCCAGCGTCTATATTCGCCAAACCGGCCATTCGACCCTCAATATTCTCTCTGACGTCATTAGCAATGAAGTTCAAACGTCAAGTCACCCGATCGGCCCAGATTCGGTCGTCCACGATACCGCCGCAGGGCCTGCTGTAGGCGCTGCAGCGCTGGTCGTGAGCCTGCCTCAGGATCAATTGCCAAAAGAACTATTGGTTTCTGATATTGTTCCGATGATGGTTTCGGCCGCGCGAGAGTCTCTAACTAGCTCTTCGCTGCCTTGTGTCGAATGTAAAGAGCTTGATTCCCAAGATCTCAAATCGGTGCCTGATAATTACTTCACGCACTCGATTGACAACTTTAGTATCTTTACTTTTACCAATCCTGGCAACGCGGTCAAAGAGACCTACCGTACCCTTCGCCCCGATGGCCTCGCTATAATTACATGCTGGCGCCGCTTTGCACCTATGTATATTGTACACGCTGCCCAACAGAAAATCCGCCCTGATCTGCCACTCATGCCTACGCCTAGTCCAGAATTTTATGAGGAGGGTGTTCTACAGAAAGTGGTCGAAGAGAATGGCTTCGCCAAGGACAAGATTACCGTAGTTGAGAAGGCTTTACTCGTGACTGAAGAAGAGAATATAGGTGGCTTGACGACCCTTATGTCTGGCGACATGATGGCCAGAGCCCGTGAAGGGTATACGGAGGAGCAGAAGAGCCAGTGGGGTGAGGCTGTCCAACGGTCCGTCAAGGAGGAGATTGAAAAGTTTGGGGGTATTCGCTTCGAAGCCTACATCCTGTTGGCTACTAAGTAAAAAGGGAAACTTAAGTAGCCAAGTAATGGGTCACTTGTTTCACTGTTTGGCTAATGGCCGGCCAAAAGCTTGGAAAACACGGCAGGTAGCTTGCTAATTCTGAACGAATGATACTTCACGATCATGTGTGGTGCCTATCTTGAGTGATTCGTGAACTGTCACTGCGATCTGTGCGTTCCAGGACATCATAATCTCCCTAGACCTGCCACCAACAACTGTTACAGCCGGACCCTACATCCCGAGAGTTAGCTTCGGCGAGGCCGAACATTCGGAACGGCGCAGTCACCCATGGCTCCCACACTTAGGATTTCACGTATATTAACTAGTCCCATAACTTTCCCATACCTTTGGCTCTCAGACTTATTATGGTACGATTGTCTTTGCCTTACATTTGCCAGTGCAAACCTAGCAAAATGACCGACGAACAGGAAAGTAAGTACTGGATGGAGAGTGGGGGGGAACGAAAGCGCCTAGCGAGTAATCACTTCATTGCCAAAGATGCCATGGGCGGGAAACTCGTCCGGGCGCCTGTTGATTTCTCCCAGCCACGGAAGATACTGGACAGTGGCACTGCCGATGGTATGTTAGATTAACCCTCGCAAATTTGCTGTAACTTCATCGCGAATGATGATTCTCATAACCCACGTATAGGAACTTGGCTTTTAGACCTTGCCTTGTCGCTGCAGGATCTCTTGAGCGGTTCTCATCAATTTGTCGGCGCCGACCTAAACCCAGCACCATTCCCCAAATCGATCCCTACCAATATGACCTTCATTGTACAAGACATCAAAAAGCCGTGGCTTGAATCACAGCACGGCTCATTTGACCTCGTCCATCAACGCCTAACCCTTCTCGGCGCGGGTCCTAACCCCTCTGTGTCCATCGCCCATCTCTACAACGTGATCAAACCTGGCGGATGGTTGCAAATTAGTGAGGGCACAATGGACTTTCCGCACAACATCGTTAATGAAGAACGGACTCCAGCATACAATGATATGTTGAAGTTGATGCGGGCTATTGCTGAGGCAATTGGCGCCGAGTGGCACATTGGCAGAACACTCAAGGGCTTGCTTGAGGAGGCTGGTTTTACAGACATCGAAGAGGAAGATGTTGTGCTGAACATGGGTCGAACTAACGCGGATGAGCGGCTAGCAAAAGAAGGAGCAGAAAGTTGCAGAGTTGCGATCCAGGGGTTAACCAATTTCGCGAAAAGTAAGTGCTAACCCCGTTCCCTCAGCGCCGTACGGCTATCACAGCATTAGTTTGCTGATAGACCATAGACTTTTCACCTGAGAATCAGCCGCTTCCCATGGCTCGATACGATACCTTAGGACCACAGCTGGAAACAGAACTCATGGAAAAGGGGGCGGTTTACCCACTGAAAGTGGTATGGGGTCGCAAACCGGAGTAAGATATCAATGACAGTCTCTATCAACCACATTGAGATTCAGTAACTTGTCTTCTGTGCATGATCGATTGGTCGCGATAACCTGATCGCTCGGGCTAAATAGAAGTGGCACTTCAGCATTAGACAAACATGACCGTTTGAACCATTCCAAAATTGGACCAGAGAAAATCAGGACGAGACTGCCACCAAAATGACGAAGGTTGAATAGGTGTTTGAGGAATTTTTCGGCGAGTGCTATAGCTAGCCAAAAAGGTGAAGGTGTAGAAAGGAAGTTTTCCAGCTGAGGCTCTAGGTTAGGTATCGGTAGGCATGTCCATCTAAATCCACAATGTGCTTCAAGAATTACATTCAGGTAACCCATTCCGTTTCTATCGCCCTGCGCCGAAATAAGATAGCCTGCTCCATATCGGGACCCGTTTTCTCATCTTTAACCCAGTTTTTCGGCCGCTCGGTGCGACCAGCTGGAAATTTGAATTCGTATCGGGTCAACAACAAGCAAAGCACCAGTTTGATCTGTACGCTAGCATACCATCGCCCTGGGCACGCTTGTCGGCCTGTGCCGAACCAAGAATCTCCTGCTGTGACTGAACTGAACAGGTTAGCTGAGTTGACCTCGGCGGACTTTGTGGTGTTCGAACTGGAGGTGGACAGGAAACGCATTGGTCGGAACTCCAATGGCGCGTCGTACAACTTAAAATCGCGGGAACGGGCGCCGGAGGCTGCGCAGATGTGAGTGCTTGCTGGGATGGTAAAGCCATTGGATAAGCAGATCGGCGACAGCACCAAACGTTGAAACGAGACTATCCCGGCCGGATTGGTGCGTCCACTCTCCTTGAGGAAGCTATCCAGTTTGAACATTCGCAGCAATGAGCCGTGAGTCCAGCCATTGGCGCTTATCTCTCGGATGGCCTCCTCGCGTAGCTCTTCGATCAAATCTGGGTGAGCGCAAAGATCGCAGAGGGCGTGTATAGTTGCGATGGCGCTTGAATGCATCGCAGCAACAACGAGGAAAAGAATTTTCATAACGATCACCTCTGGCTTCGAGTCACTCCCCGTAGCCAATTCAGAAAGCCATTGCACGAAGTCAAGTGGTGTGCTATGATGAGGTGCGTCTGAAACTTCATCTTCCTGCTTCTTTCGCTGCCGGGTCTGGATGACCGGAGTCAGAAACTCTGTCACTTTCGTGATGTCAGAACGCAGTTTCCGACCACACGGCAACAAATACCTAGCAATGGGACGTAAAGTGGGAGATATATTTCTCATAGTAATACAGAAGGCAGCAACAGAAGTGGTGAAACCCATGATAGTCTTCAGCCACACCGGATTACGAGAGATGGATGGATCGTCAATTACGCGGCGAGAAGTGATCTGGCCGATAGCCTCGAAAGCCACAGAAGATGCTTTTATAGCACGAAATTCTAAAAATACGGTTTATCAGTCATGAGCAATTATCCATCTTCTTGGATCACATAATTGAGCCAAGCGTGAGCATACCTTTTGAGCCGCAACCGCCGAGCGCATTCTCTAACGCTAAACTTGCTTCCTCCAGCATCTGAGGCAAAATGGTATCTAATGACTTCAGTTTTAGCATCTCAAACTGTATTCAACTCATCTAAATTGAGATTCAGCTTCACCATACCCAGATTCCTAGTCAATTGGAATCGGACAATGTCCCGGTGAATGTTCGTCCCTCGGACCGCATTTAGCTTGGTGTATCTCCCCATAAACCTATCTAACAACTCCTCTTTGAAACTCAGCTGAGTATCCGGGAGATTTTTAAGTTCTTCGATAAACTTATCAGGAATAACCAGCCGCTCGTTATCGCACGTGTGTATCACATACGGCGTGTCCTTATACTAGTCGTATTGACTCCCTAGTCAGCATTGTTCGAGATGCCAAGGGCCAAAATTCATTAGAAGACCGACGTGAATTTCAATAGAACAAACCTTCTCATAACCCTGATCAAGCAACTGCTGTCCATGAGAGAAGAATTCATCTTTGGCGGCACGTGTGTGCAGGCCAAGCAGGCCGGGGTCAATTCCAACCCGCGGAAGTTCTTGAAATCGCCTTCGCGCCTGGACCCGTCCCGCCAACCAGATAAGCAAAAGACAAGCCCCAATGAGAATAAATATCAAGGCTCCCATGCTGAGATCTATGTCGAATATCACAATAGAATAAGCAATGAGGCTGCAGATATGATTTGTGATCTACGGGAAGTACGATGTCAAATACACGCAAAGGGGTTTATAAATGTTTAGCAACGACCCCCACAATCACTGAACTAGGTACTTATTCCGTACGCATCGTCTCTCTGCGGGCGCTAAACCCATCCTCCCAATCTCTATAAATAAAGTACTTGTGACATATATGGCTCGAGTGTTGGGGGCGATTACGATACAATTCTATGTCCCCCATTCATCTTCTCGGCCCACAACTCCATCGGTGTTATCGGCATAGGTGGGGCTCGTAGCCAGACCCGAGTCCTATGTACTTGTCGGAGCATGACAGGGGCCCTATCGGTGCGCAGCGCCGACCATATAATAGCGGCAACCGTTGTGCACCGGCGCAGACGTATCACTTCCCTACCTAGGGAGCGTAATCCCTCCATAGGTCACCTTCTAGCAATTTACCGTTGCTCTTAGCATATCACTAGTTCTATTCTACATCAGACTCAATCTAAGTTTTTCGATCTACACATAAGAAGTTTTTATCCCGAAAATCAGTGTCACCTTCACCAGCCGAACAACCTCGCCTACACCTTCTCCCCGTAATGGCCTTCAAAGTCTACCTTCTTGCCGTCAAGGCTCCTGGAATCTCCATGGAAGAGTTCAAAGATCAATGGGATTCTCATCACATAAACCTACTGAAGGAAATCGCTGGCGACGCCTACCCTGAAACACATCATCACGATTATCCAACTCAAGCCAAGGGACCAGCCGAGACAAAGTACGACGGCATTGGGTATCTTGAGTTCAAAGACAAGGCGGCGTTCCTGGAGCTTGGGCGTATCACAGGAACCCCGGAGAATAAGGCGAGAATTGATGCACACAGCGCCACTTTCCTAGACGTTGCAAGAATCCAGATGTACACTGTAGATGACGAGCAGTGAGGAAATTCGCATTTCCCGCCCTTAGCAGCGTCATTGTCAAATAACTCTTAGCCAGTCGGTGGTCTCAATTAGGCTGCACACAGAGAGTCCCTCAGACATCAATAATATCACTAATTGAGCCGTACCTATATTGTCTGTTGTTGCAAGCGAGCACTCATCTTACTCTAAGTCCCTCCCCCGACAGTTGGCCGATGTAGCCATCTTGCATCGGTATCCAGTGCCATTAACCTTAGCTTCTGATGAAATCAACATGAATGGAAGGTGAAAGAGATACAGACCCATGGTTTTCAAGCCAAGCTTTAGGTCTAGTATTAACAAGTATTCGCGATACTGGTCAGAAAAAAAGGGGTTATGCTACTCTATCAGAGGCTGAGGAAGGGCAGTGATCAGTGACAACTGAGATTCGATTTCTCGCATTTTCGTTTGCCACCTAACTCAAAAAAAGTCCAACTGAAACCACAAATCATGTACACAAAATTCCAATACCAGTACTTACACCCTCACATCTTGCTGCTTTCCCTGTTCAACATCCCACTTACAGGTTCCATGTGTTAGTCCACGACGCAACAGTCTGGAATGGAGTAATTTGAATCTACTTTAGATGCTCGCCGACGTAATATTGGTTCGTTAGGGAGTGATGATAAGTTATGGGGGTTTGTGTTGTCAGATTTGTGAACGAGCCCATATCCTCCATTGGTACACGTTCATTTGTGTTCGATTCCACGTCGATCAAGTACTCCACTTCGCGTTCGATTCCAGTCTTCGACTCTCCTTTTGAACTGCTGAGACGGCCCCAGGTGGCCCCTTGCGATGGATTCGATGAATGGGCGTAACTGTCGGACATCTTGGAGTTCTTTGGAGAGCCAAAACGGCTCGTTGAGAAACTCAAGAGCTGGAAGAAGCGCGCGTTGTAAATGAGCTGAGCCGCTGGCTGAAGTACAGGAAGGCAAGCATTTATAATGCCGAGAGTAATCTCGAGTCCTGACCAGAGAGCATCATCGATGATGGCCACGGTAAAGTTCATCTGTGACGCGGGTTTGGAGAATTCCACCACGTTGTAAGTTCGCCATGCAGTAGAGAAAACGACGCTATATTAATGATCAGTTCCGCAGAAACGGTCTGGCTGTTACTCCCGCGAATGGCACTTACAAGGTACCCAACCCGAAAACAAAGGTGATTGCTATCTTTCTTCGCGAGTTCATGTGTAGAGTCCATAGAACGGGCATCGGCAGAATCAAGATCCCAAAATCGAGGATTAGGTTGAAAATGGAGCTGAGAAGAAACTTGAGACCGAGGTCACCGCAGTGTTTCGGGACATCTGGAGTGAGCTCCCAGTTATATCGGATAGGACGACAAGTGGCGAACCACGCAATTGTGAATCCGACCAAGTAGGCGACTGTTGCAACTTCAAAACAGTAGACGGCGACTCGGAACTTTTTCATCGGATAAAATACATGAAGTACGAAGTCGAGTATGGATAGTCGAACAAACGTATTTGCGAAACACTGTATGAGCCACGCCGCGAAGAATGCCTATAAGCCTATTAGGGGCGGTCCAAGTCTAAGGGCTGTGAAGTCAAACTACCTTTCGAACGAGGAGCCTCGCAGGGAGAGCGACTTCAACTAGAGGGTTGCCAAGACCTCCCCGAGCGGCAGCTGAAAGATCTGATTAGAGCTACAATCTCGATAGTAGGGGCCCTTCTCTTCAGGGTATTCTGAATCGTACTTATCCAGCAGATGATGAGGTATCCAGTGCTGTTGAGAGCAGCTACAATGATAGCATAGTCTGAAAGCTGCCAGGAAGACTTCTTGATGCGTCTCGCCCAGAACCTGAGACCAATCGCGATCAGACCTAGGAAGTAGAAGACAGTAACAGGAGCAACTAAATGGGCTCCTCCTGGGCTAATGGAGGCCTTGGAAGTATCAATCCAACCACCTGGTGGAGGTGCCGGTGTTGAACCCTGTGTAGTACCGCTCATTATCGTAACACTCGGGAGCAGAGGTGAAGCAGACCAGGTCTCGATGATAGTACAAAGACAAAAGCGTTATATGAGTAGATCGGTACCAAACGAGAAGACAGTGGGCTTTTGGGCTTTTGGTCTTTTGGTCTTTTCTGCTCGTGGTATGCAATGAAAAGGACAGGCGAGGAGGGGTTTCAGCGGTACAGCTGCCGCCGAGGTGGATAGATGATGTAAGTTGCAACGTCTGATGCATCAGGTATTGCTCCAATACAACTAGCGAGAAGAAGTGCCTATGTAGGGTACTTGCAGTGTTTTAATGGCCAATCGCTAATCACTAAATGCTCATTCAGGGGCGGTCAGCTCCGTGCCGGCTCAGTGCACCTATCGTTTGCGGCCACTGCAAAGACGATAGGTACTGCTATGACAGCGGCGTTATCTGTGTCTACCATATCAGGATGGTGAGAGCATCGGCTATGACATACAATCAGTGCCACGATACTCCACGGCTCTATCGTCTTGGCTGATATGTGGATAGCTAGGCATTGATCTGACGGAACCTCCTAATTCAATCGCCGGCCGAGTTACATCTGTCTTCTCGAGAAAGTCAGATGTACCATCGGCGAGGTTGAGGCTCTAAGCCGACTACTATACTTCGGCGGGCTGGATCCACCTTCGGTAAGGTCGGTGAGGTCGGTGAGGTCGGCGAGGTCGGCGAGGTCGGAGAGTTTGTCGATATTATGTCAGCTATTGAGCAAGCAACCTACAATGTTGACAATGCCATTGTAATTAGGAGTACATAGCCTGCCCGACAAGGACTCCCACCCTTAGTCTTTTCTCAATCAACCACCATACTGAATGAATTTTGATCCGTAGCCTTAACCGCAAAAGTGAAGGTAATTGGATCCCATTAACACCCAAAGCAGCACTCTCTGAAGGTAGGCACAACGTGTTTCGTTTATTAGTAGCTACCATCCTTCTCTGTTCATTTCCTCATCAGCCACTCTTCCACTCTATTATTTGTGTGACCCCACATACAATGACACTCACAACCCCGCCTAACAATGTGGCCATTATTGGAGGTGGTATAGCCGTGAGTACCTACCTACCTTTTCGAGCACACGCACAGCACGTACATGCCCGACTGACGTGGATCTTGTGCAATAGGGGCTGACATTGGCACTTGCGCTGCACCGGGTCAATATCCCATGCACTGTGTATGAGGCACGCTCTGAAAATTACAATCCGGGTGGCGGCCTTATGCTCTCGCCCAATGCCTTGCACGCTCTGGATAGCATTGGCGCTTATGGGCGTCTAGGTAGTAAAGCGCTGCATTTTGACAAGCTTCATTTTATAGACGCCGAGAATAAGACTACAGACATTTATTACTTTGGCTCTGAAACCATCTATAAATACCAAGCCATGCGTATCATGCGCAAGGACCTGCTAGATGAACTGCTCATAATGTTGCAAGAGCGCGACATTCCTGTTCATTTCGAAAGAACTCTAGAGTCTATCATTGATTCTAGTAGCTCTGAAGACAAGATCTACTTAAAATTCACTAATGGCGAAACTGCATTGGCGGAGATATTGGTTGGAGCTGATGGCATACACTCCGCAGTTCGTTCAACATTCTCACCAGAAACAAAGCCTATATATGCGGGCATACTGGGTATTAACTGCATTGTACAGCGCTCGCAACTGCGCATTCCAGAGGGTTATGGCTTGCCTGCGATTGCGGTTGGAAAGCCTGGGGGCTTCTTGCTAGTTCCACAGAAGCCTGACGGTTCCGAGTTCTACGTCGGAGCGCAAAGACAATTTGCAGAATTGGACAGTGCTGGCTGGATCGAGCTACGAAAAAACAAGCAGAAGCTCTACAATATGATTCACGAAAACCAATACGAATGGCCGGATGTCGTGCAGTCAGCGCTTGAAGCTATGACGGTGGATAGGATGGGATTTTGGGCCTTTCATGGTCTTCCTCCTCTATGTTCTTGGCTTTCCGAATCGAAGCGCATCATTTTAGTCGGTGATGCTGCTCATGCTATACCCCCAACTGTCGGTCAAGGGGCTAACCAAGCCATTGAAGATGTCTATGCCTTAGCAACTCTTCTCTCGAAGCTGTCGCAAAAGGTCCCTCTGGACAAAGCTACTACACTTTGGCAATCATACAGACAAGAACGCATCGAGAGAATACTTGAGTTAACGCATCAAATGAATGCGAAGAGACTTCCCGAGTCGGAGAAATCCAAACTGCCTCCAGGTGCGATATGGACCAACTCCTCGTTAACTCGTGGGGAGGGAGGTGAGTTGGGCTGGCTGTATGACCCAGACCTTTCTGATGAAGCTGAGAAGTGGGTACGGGAGATAGAGCGACTGGCAGAGGCAGAGACTGGTGTCTGATCTTGCCGTTACGTACACTGTACTCTGTAGACCATAATCAGAATTGGATATAGGTACATGAGCTGTTAATCAGGTACGCATTACTGCCAGGCGTTTATGTAACATGGGGGCGGGCAGACATAGGTACCAGCGAGGCAAGGGAAGCTCGGATCCCCTCAGCTCGTTCGCAAAAGAATCCCTATGAGGCAAAGGGGTCCACCATTGTGCAGCGGCGGTTAAAGTTAGAGACCTACATCACAGCCTTGCCGGTGTGCAACAACTTGCAACAAAAGATTCACTATGTTGGGTCGGATTTACAACGGATGTCCATTTGACTGGATCATCTTCATATGCATGCATCCCTCACCTCGTGCTACCCACCAGCAGCTCAGCCTGCCTTCATGGCGTATGTCACGTTGACACTCTTTCCATAATTTCATACTGACACGGTCGGGCCAGTTAGACTGCCTGCTGCCGGCTGCCTACCTAGATACTAGGCACCCGGATCTCTGAGCATCGCGCTAATCAACTTCCGTATCTCTTCGACAACTTCAAACTTTGACTTCTAGCAATGCTGGAAGCAATGGGAAGTCAGGTCGCGAGCCCAGTGGTAAGCGCGCCGATCACGAACGGTCGAAAGAAGCGCATTGCATGCGACAACTGCCATCTCTCCAAGGTAAACAGATTGAGAATACAGGAGAATTTGGCGCTTTCATGACAGCCGCTAATCTGAAACATCTAGGTTCGGTGCACCGGCGAGCTAACAGGGTGCCAGCGCTGTGAGCGTGGGCGCAAATTATGCCATTACAGTGAATCCAATATGGGCCGTACGCTTCCCCGTGGGGTCAGCAAGCGGCGAAAGTCGACCTTACACAAGGCTCTAGACCTCTCCGCTGCCGCAGGTGGTCAACGGCAGCAACAGAAACCGCACGATTGGGACTCCGTCAGCCTTTTCGACAGCATCGATGGCAACGAGCCTTCAAGCCATCAGCAAGTATCTGCACCAACCCTATTAGGGGGCATGGAGAGCTCGGAAGCTCCGATAGATGACCCAATGACTCTTTGGGATAGATTGGGCGGGCATCCACAGCAACAGCTTCGTCAACAAGAGGCGCAGAATAATCAACATGTCAAGTCTGCACTGGAACTTACCAGCGGTGACCTGGATAATCTGGGCTTCGATCCATTCGCCTCGACCTTTGACGACATTGACATTTCAGACATGGGCGATGGAGACTTAGAGCTCGGAGAGAGTTCACTTAATCTAACGTTCCCGCAAACCACCGTCACTCCAACATCTGTTTTTATAACAACGTCGTCGCCAACTCACCTTCAATCCCAACGGCATAAATCGCAGGCCCCACCTCAGAGCATGCAGGGTCTGAGGATAGCATCATCATCTTCGGCATCGCGGAGGTCCCACGACTCGGATTCAGAGCTCAAGACAACATCAGACGCGCCAAACTCGCTAGCCGATGGTATCCGGTACTGGTCTACGCAGCTTGAAGCCCTCTTTCACGCAGTGCAAAGATCTCCAATTCCTCTTGATGGAACACTGCATCGAAGCTCACAGCTTCTCCCGCGGATCAGGGAAACTCTACAGTCCTTGCAATCAGCCGACGCGTTGACGTTCCCAGCGGTTCTGGTACTCATTCTCGTTTGTCTCGCGCAGATGATTACCTTGTATGAGCAGTGTGTGCCCTCCGTGCTCGCCGGGTCCCTATCAGCAGGATCGGGGTCGTGCGACCTCTCACTCCTGCTCGGGGACTTCCAAGTGGATCGCAAAGCCCAGCAGGCATTGCAAATACACATTGTGAATAAGGAGCTGTTGGAAATACTGCAAGTACTCAGGATAATCAGGCAGACGCTACTTAGACCGGAATGGCACAGCACTTCAAAGCGCACCCACGATCTTTTGTTAGATGATGTACGGGTACGAACAGTGACACTAGTCTACCAGATGAAACACAAGAGGGCACATCTTGCGCAATAACATCATATAGATATGCATGAAAATAGGCAGTCAGTCTTCACTGTGGTGCGCTACTTGAGTCCGGTGAATTCGTCAATCGGGCAGGGCTTTCCGTGGGGATTTTGAAGTGCGGATCACTGCCGAGGATACCGTAAATTCGCCAGCATATATACTTAGGTACCTTTTGCTACGGAATCTTAGAAATTCGCGCGTTTCAATAAATGACCGAGTGGCGGCTTATTTCTGGGAAGTGGCTTGATTTAATGTAACCCTACGAGTATCTGCTCCTATGTTAGCGAGTATTCGGTTGTTTACAATGCCCGCCACTTTCTGCAGAGGTAGAGTCCCTGATGCGGCCCAAAGGTCAGAGGTTGTAAATGTACATCCTGGCCAGAGTTAAGTACTGGTATTTAGGACTCAGCCTCCATCGCGCGCATCGCAGAGCTGATACAACGTTCCACTGGCAGCTAGGCTAATAAAGCTTGTATCACAAGGCAAATGACCCAGAAATAAAATCTCCGGTATCCCGTCTAGCGTAACATCTCGGGATAAAGTAGCCTTATCCTATTGCTAATTTGCCTAGAGTATAATGTGGCTAAGAAAGTAGCTGACAGTCACAGCATTAGCAGCGTTCAAGGTAATTAGTGATACAAGGGGAAACGAGACGCGGTGTTTGTGTTGAGAGGAGGCTCGTGGTCTATTTTCTCCCGGAAGACAAGATAGTAGTCCTCGCCAGCGGGAGTGGTTCCAGAGACTTTAAAATCCGGCGTCCTGGAGAATAAGCCGCCAGCACCGCTGCTAGACTTAGTGGCTGCAATAGTCAAATAGGCGTTGTAGTAGATTGACGCCATCTGGGCCGACTCAAGTTCCCAATCGGCCGCGTCATCCTGGACGATGCATAGAGAGTCGATCAAGATGTAATCAATTCCGAATCGTCTGGTCATCCATATAGCATCCTTGAACGTGGCCGACAGTTCGTTATCGTGTATCTCCTGCATTCGCACCCCGAGTGTCGCTTTAGTGGTTGTAATGATTTGCTGCGCCCCCCAACAATGACTGAGGCACAGATACCTATCAACTTTACCACCCCCCGTATGACTTTGATCTTGCCGTCATAACACCCGACGCCCACGACTCTAGTGGGCAACGAAGGTGAAACCGGTCGAGAAATCGTACACTTGCTTAAGCATCCCTTCGGATCTTCGTCCTCGAGCGGTTCCTCGCCATGGTATTCCTCGTCGCACTCTCTAAGCCATTCACGAGCCCTCTCGAACGCTTCTTCCGAATGAGTTCCTGGCGATGTCCTTACCCCAGTCAGAACGTCGTCCCACGCATCCGGACAGGGGCAGTCGTCATCTGACCTGGGTTAGCAGAGCTTTCTATAGTGCATCAAAGCGTACCTTTCAACGTAAAAAACTCAATAAAGATCTCGGTTTCGTCAATGAATGTGCGCTTGATTACCTCGTCACAGTCCATGATCGTGCCATCCCATCCGGAATACAAGAAGAGGAAGCTCACTTGTGCCACCCGATTAAAATCATGCTCGCATTGCTGGAGACATCCATTGACACCCTTAAGGAGAATACAGCAGCAGACCAAGCACTACTTCTGACAAAGCCCCCAACCCCCCTGAAAGAACAAAGGAGAACCTTTTCTTGCAAAAATATTATGAAATCATGTTTAAACAAGATCTATCCTTTCATCAGTGGTGTTATGATGGTAATCAATAGCTCTCGCTGCTCGAGTACTTTGATATGTCTAGCGGGAATAGTGAATAGGGTCAACTAATGATGAGCATAGTTCATTAACAATATTCACGATTGATATTATATTCAACATGAAAATGCCGAAAGACGGGTTTCGGCGGCAAAATCGAGTAAAACTGCATTGATTATAGTTCTAGCTTTAGTGACTGTAGGTAAACAACATTACTGAACGAGCAACGAAAGATTTCGATGTGATACGGAAATTTTATACATTGTGAACAGAATCCAATAAACGGCTGCGATCGCCATTCTCATACTACCTCACGATGATGAGAGTCGCTGGCAGCGTCCATCGCTGCAGTTTTATCAAGATTACCGAGTGCTTGAGGGCCGTCAAATAGCACAGCAATCTCTTCCAAAGTATAGCCTTTGGTTTCCGGAAAGAGAAAGTAGGTTATAACTAGGAAGACGACTAGAAGTATGCTGAATAACAAGTAGTACTTCCAACCAATGTTCTCCAAACCGATTGGATTGACAAATGCTAACAGAGTCAGGGAGCCACTATAATTATCAAGAGTTAGTATAATCGTGGCTCTTTTGATTGAAAAGCGTGAAAATCTGCGAGAAGCACCGAAATCCGCGAACATTTTGTTTTAGGGATATGTTATAAAGGCTTAGTGAAAATTACTTACTATATGCCGAAAAGTTCGACTGCTATGCCCTTCGCGCGGATATTAAAGGGCAGGATTTCAGTAGGATAGCCGAATAGGAGAGGCGTAAACGATATGTCGTAGTGAAAGAAGAAAGTGAAGAGAGTGACAATCACGACAATACCCGCAGAATTGGAGCCTGATTGGTTCACCACGGCGGAGCACGCTGTTAGAATGATATATGAGATTAGCATGCCAATCCCAGCCCAGAGGAATAACGTCCTGCGACCAAGGCGGTCGACAAGGAATGCTGCTGCCACAGCCGCTCCAAAGTTGAATACTTGTAATAAACCATTTATGAGTGTCTGCGTATAAGTTTCCGTGATCCCAATCGTCTCGAGGACCAGAGTGAGATAGTATGAGACGACTGCTACTCCGTTCCACTGTGCCATAAAGCCAACTAAGAACGCAATAAGAGTACGCTTCTTATTACCGCTCGTTGATATAAGAGCACTCCATCCGGTGCTGCTTGCAATTTTTTCTTGTTGTATGGTCTGCACAATTTGATCAAGTTGATACCGTACTAAAGGTGACTCGCCAGAGCCTTGCTCAGGGGCGTGATACTGCGAAAGAATGCTGGTAGCTTCTGCTGTGCGATCCTTCGATACAAGCCAACGGGGCGATTCAGGTACCCAGTAGATGAAAAGTAACTGGACGATCGGAAAGCCGGCCTGTAAGATAGAAGGGGCACGCCATGACCAGTCATTCTGATAATATTGACAGCCGAAAGTCGTCCATGAGGCAAGGATGGCGCCTTAATGGTATATTAGTATTATAATTTCATTCTTTCAGTCACTTGAAACTGCATACCGAGGTAATACATGGTCCAGAACGCTGATGTATATTTGCCTCTGTGTGTTGGATACGCTAACTCGGCAATGAGTAACGGGCTTGGGTGAACGGAAACTACGGTTGACCGAAATAAGCCTATATCTTCTCATTGGAATTTTTATGTTTGACTTACACATTCCCCCAAATCCTACGATTGCGCGTGATATGACGAATTGTGGTAACTTGACTGATGTAGCCTGAACGATGGTAGCCACGATGACAGTCACGAGTCCTGCAATCAAAGATGGCTTGCGACCATATTTATCTGTCAGAACGCCGACGAAAGGAAGAGCCAAGACAGAGCCGATAGACTGTGCAGCGTTCACGAGACCGAGAGTGGCGCCTCTAGGGTTTCCGAAGTATGTTTGCCATTGCTCGAGAGACTGTAGACCATTCATGAGGGACCCTAACGCACAACATTAGCGTATGCTCCATATCATGAAAAGGGTTATAATGAAAAGAGAGTAAGTACCATCATAGCCAGCAACCGATGACGAAAGTAGGGGTATAAGGAGTAATAAATTCAGTTTTAGCAGGTGAGGTTGTTGGAACCAGTACTTATTCGTCTTAGGTAGTACTTGGGCGAGAGCCTCGCCTACGATTTGGGAGTCTTTCATAACTGACCGCTATCCAAATAGGAGCGTCCACGTCGATTAGTAAATATGTCTCTAACGGCTTTATGTTTAAGTTGGAAAAATTCGCCCTTATATACGTTGCGGCAACCTAGGTTGCCAAGACAGTTGCCCGACTTCAGCACCCGGTTGTGTGGAAACGACTAGTGTCCCAAAGGAAATATCCCCACGGGGGCTATGACGCTAATCTTGCTAGTGCATGCACAAGATGCGTTTGTGGGCTGTTGGTCCCGGAGAATAACGGGGGCAGGACCGGGGTAGCTACAAGTGTGGGAGCGGACTTCTGTCGCCCTGAGGACAACCCTAGCCCATTACCGGATATACAAGGTCAGTTGTAGTCCGAAGTCGCATTTTGATGCTATACTATGTAGTAGAAATGAACTATTTTGACATAGAGTGTATTGTTATAGAAATTATCAGCAGTATAATCAAACAAATCGCGGCCTTTTGGAGTCTTAATCGTAACTACGGATCCGTACGCGCCGTTAAAATAACCTCATATTCTAGAACAAACTGTGCGGATGATCATATGCTTTCTCCTAGATGTATATTCATAGGAATACTGTCAACGTAGAACGATAGTAAGGTATGCCTCATTAAATATGCGTTTTCGTTTGAGTGAATCTTGATGCGAGAATACCTCCTTAATGGGAAGATCAGTGTCGTTTGCATAGATCCTATAGTTCTTCATTATTGATAGTTCCACTGAGAGATTACGGTATGAGAACAGACCAGGCGTGCATAGAGAACTAGGTAGCAGTTCTCCTATCTTATTGACCCTACTACTATCATCATGTGGTTGCTAGCCTTACAGCGTGGTATCAGGCAATGTACATCACCGTCACAAACGACAAACACGTTTAGTCGGACACGGTGACGATTCAGTAGAGATGTGATAGCGAATGCAGACTAAGAATTCAGAGAGATATGATAGAAAAGTCGTGTAGTCATCCTAAACTTTCACTCCTTGTATCACGACCTTGAGTGTGTTTTCCTCTGCTTTCCTAACAATCTCAAACGCCTCCTCGGCCTGCTCAAAATTGAACCGGTGGGTGATGAGTCTCCGTGGATTCACCTTTCCAGACGCAACCAACTTGATAGCTTCTGGATAACAGCCCGACTGGTATCTGATGCTACCTTTGACGGTGAGGGCCCTAATGCAAGCTGTGGTAATAGGAAAGACGACATTCTAAAACATTTTAGTATTCATTTAGTCCCATCGATCAAGCACTGAATTTAAGATTGACGTACCTCCTTTCCCATTCCAGCTTGAACGAATGTTCCTCCCTTTTTCGCTGCGAAAATTCCTGCTTGAATACAGCTCTCAACGCCTGTACACTCGAGCACGATATCGGCACCGTCCAGCCCAAAGGTCTTCAGAATCTTTTCGCCGAGAGCGCGTGCAGCCTCTACCGGATCTGCGGGCGCGCTATCGTCTCTCTTCGATATATACACATCATCGGCGGCAAACTCCTTTGCGAACTTGGCCCTAGCCTCAGATATATCGACACCAATCACCTTGCTGGCGCCATAAGCTTTAGCTACCGCCTGGCATAAAACCCCAATAGGGCCACAGCCAAATACAAGTACGGTCTGGCCGCCTTTGAGGTTAGCTACTTTGCAGATTTGAACGGCAACGGCAACGGGTTCGACAAGAGCACCGTCTTCCATAGACATGTGGTCAGGAATTGGGTAGGTATAGTCGCCTGCCACAATATAATATTTTTGTAAAGCTAGATGTAACGGCCGAATTAGACAGATATGGCGGGGAGGGTGACAGTTGCTTACTTCCATCCCAAGGAGGAGTTGCTGCGAAGATTGTGTCCTCGCAGACGTTATACATGCCGGAGCGGCAGTAATCGCAATGCCTGCATGGAACTCCAGGCTCAATGGCAACCCTGTCTCCCACTTTTACGTTCTTGACTTTGTTACCAACCTCCACGATGGTACCCGAGCTCTCATGGCCGAGTACGATGGGGCTTTTAAGTATAAAATCGCCAATACGTCCACGCTGCCAGTAGTGAACATCTGAGCCGCAGATACCCGTCTGTTCAATGTGAACGCGAACATGATATTCGTCGCGCAATTGTGGTACTGGGCGGTTCTCAAAAGAGACCTTTTTTACCTCCTGTAGCACAAAAGCTGGGTTCTGTAATTGAAATCATCAGCAAGGATGTACACTATTGAGGCTTCAGATACGTACAATCTCCGACATGATGAGAGGTGATCCTACAATGACTTAGAAAATAAGCATGTACTATCAAAGCTCGCTGATGCCGGCTTTGCATTCAAGCCCTTATGTGTACCGAATTATTACCATAGAGCTGTATTGGCGGTCGGCGCTCGCTGTTGGTGGAGCCAGTGAGGGCCCTGTATTCCCTGTTAAGCAGGTAAACAACAGGGCGACAGCCACCCTACAAACAGTAAATTGCGGAAGTGGGGGTTCCGCATCTTTAGTGCTCTTAGGAGGTTGACCACCTGTTTTGCAATGAGCTTGGAATTGTCAGTTAAGCATCGACTCCTCTCGTATGATCAATGACGTAAAAATAGAGAGGAAGCTTAGCAATAAAGCTTAGGCCATTTGAAATCTGCTCCCTGGCGAGACTGTGCTACCGATGACACGACTCATGCAAACTCGGAACTTGTGTCGGACGGACACCGCTATAACGGGATACCATGAGCGAGATCGATAGCATCGGTCATATCGGTCATGTAAAATCGATGCACGGGTTCCGATTGACGTATACTCCACAAGCCGTTGCTATAGAACCCGGAAAGCTGGGCGACAGACACCCGTAACTAACCTGAGGGCCCAGTCTCAATGTCGTTTGAAGTTGGCCGTTGGTCCTTAGGGATGAGAACACTTAATCTTATATCCGCAACGCGTAAAGGGGCGGGATGTCTACGTTGTGAGGCTCACTCTTCTAGTACTTTAACTTGCCAGTGTAACTTGCTCTCTTTCTTTAGCCTGGTTAACTTCGAATCAATCATTTTGTAAAGTCACAAAACGCACGCACATCTAGACGCCTGATAGTGTTAGTTGTACACTTCAAAATGGCGGCCCGACAAAGCATTCGTGCCCCAAACCCTCCCGTCCAAGATAGCGTTTTCCAGCAATTTCGTCTAGACGGCCGAACAGTGATTATTACCGGCGGAGCTGGTGGCATCGGCTCCGAGATTGCCAAGGGGTTAGCCGAAGCTGGTGCAAATGTGTGATTCTTCAGGACGGTCGCTACTGCCCGAGACAATACTAACATATTTCCAGATCGCCATTTGGTACAATAGTTCAAAAACAGCAGATGCCATTGCTGCAGAGATTACGGAGAAATTTCACGTCAAGGCAAAGACATATAAAGTCGATGTCCGGAGTTACCAGGATGTTGAGGCGGCGGTGGCCAAGACTGCTGAAGACTTCGGTCGTCTAGACGTCATGATCGCTAATGCTGGCGTACCTAGCAAGGCGGGCGGTCTCGACGATAAAGTCGAGGATTGGGATCGTGTGCGTGCCGTTGATTTTGATGGCGTTTATTACTGTATGCGCGCCGCCGGCCGGGTCTTCAGGGAGCAGAAAAGTGGTGTGGGCATCATCACTGCTTCTATGAGCGGCCATGCCGCCAATGTGCCACAGGAGCAAAGCTGCTACAACGCCTGCAAGGCTGGTTGCGTAAGTTATTGCTCAATCCATGATACGGAAATTATATCTAACTGCTACCAGATACACCTCGCCAAATCTCTGGCAGTGGAATGGGCGAAATGGGGAGGCCGCATCAATTCCGTATCTCCTGGATACATCGACACAGCTATATCTGGTGACTGCCCATTTGAAATGAAGGAAGAGTGGTTCAGTCTCACTCCTTTGAAGCGAGATGCCGACCCGAGAGAGCTAAAGGGCATTTACTTGTACCTTGCTAGCGATGCTTCTTCTTACACAACTGGTGCTGACTTCGCCATTGATGGTGGGTATACTGCCAGGTAGGCACAGTAGATTGAGAGCAAATATATACGTATTGTCTTATCATAGGATGCCAAGAATATCTGACAAGGTCAGTCTTACTGCCTCCAACTGCGTACTCACCATACGAGGTACCATTTCATGCTCACCGGTTTGGATTCTGGCGAATCAAATTCAATATTCATAAAAGTGAGGCGAGAGGAGACGATAATGTAGCGGTGGGTCTCATATTCAGATCTTAGCCAATACTACCTAGGTCAAACTGCGTGTACTGTACAAGGATCAGGGCATTTCGTGTATATAAGCAGGTTCTCCTACCTCTCATAACCAGGTAGAACAATTGAATAGTATGCTCATATACCTTACCTTTCACCAACCAATACCGACGTCGCCATTTTCTGTGTCCTGAGTTGTTTATCTAGCGCAGCCCTCGCCAGATGAATTATGTAAACCACACGTTACAGCATTGACTCGTTCACAGCCATCTGTTCTCAGTAATATCACTGATTCTCTTTGTTCCTTGCTGCATATTATTACTATGTCGTGCACCGCAACTGAAGCAGAGTGGGATAGCTTCAAGGGTCGGATAGATACGTTATACATTAAGGAGAACCGCCAGCTCGAAGGCTGTGGGGGCGTAGTCGAGGTAATGCAGAAACGTTTCAACTTCACTGCTACGTAAGTTAACCCTTCATCCTTTTCCCAGCCAGTCATTCTTATGCTCAGTTTTCGGCGATAATTAAAATCGTAGATCTGTCGCTGATTAGACGTAGGAAGGCCCAGTACGAATCCAGGTTGAAGAAATGGGGTTTGTGGAAGTATGCTAAGGGAGTTCCGGATAAAGATTGGCAAATCATGCTTTATAAGTTCGAATCAAGACGCTCGAAAAAAGGCAAAGAACCGCAGATCTACCGTTTAGGGAAGCGCATCACCCCCCGAGTGATTAGGAGCCGAGGCTTCATGAAGTACATGGAGCGCAATGCTCTAGAGAAAGGTGAGATAAACACTTTGAATTGTGACTGAAAGACTAGTGAGTACTCAACTATGAGCCATAGCTCCTTCTCCTCAGACTCCGCCAGAGTTTAGCATACACACGTCGTCCTCTTCTCGAACACCAGATCTTGATCAACATACAAGCCCCAGACCAGACAATATAATCAGTCCAGCAGCCCATATTTCCCCGACGGCGAATATCGACTCTATGTCAGGGCAGGATTCACCATCGGATATTTTGTTCACCAGCTTTAGCCACGAGATGGATGTCGATTACCCGACATCAAAGGAGGGGAACCCGCTAGTCTCGATCGACTATCCTTCCCCGACAAGAGATGTAAACATTACGTCCAGCGACGAATTCTCATCAGATAGACTTTTCGCTGGATTGAGCGACAATATGCATCTTGATTTCGTGGTATCACCTGGAGGAGGCATAACTCTCAACAACGGTCCATCTGAGCCAGATTTTGTGGAATCAAGCCTTTTCATTAGAACACCGCCAGGCCTCGATATCTCCCGTTCCTTATCGCCAGAATTTCAAGCACCATACTGGGGAAATCTCCCGTGGTCTCTCTACCGTAAGGCTATAGAAAGAAACACCATTTCTCACCATACGACTTCTGGATTATCCCCCAGCTCTAGCAGCTTGTGTATAAGGAATGGACAACAGAAACTCTCAGTTGCACGGCTTCCAGAGTTACTCCTGGACGGGGTTTCCTCGCACAGTCTCATAGCCATATTCGAAGGTTTAATACCCAAACGCTTAGACGGAGAACTTATCAACAATGTCCATCAGTTCCTCGACACCTCCTGCCCCCTCTATATATATCAACTCATAGAGTTATTTATGGCCCTTATTTCGAATAATGTCATAACGCCAAAGGGCATACGAAGATTTCTTTACATGATTGTGAAGTACAACCCGACGGACCTCTTGAGGAAACTATTCAGCATCAATACCCCCACTATCCAAGCGGTCTTGACACGTATCTTAGAGACTATTGCCGAAGATGGAGAGGATGCAGCTTTAACCCTTCTGGTTGATGCAGGGATCGATCGGGGTAACCTCGCCGGTGCTAGAGGCGGGCGATTGCTGCAACTGGCAACACACGCAGGGAGAACAGAAGTCGCTAAAGTTTTATTGCGATATGGAGCGGATGCCAATCCAAAGCTCGCCGAGAGCACGATATATGAACCGTTTGACTTGCCGCCCTTGCATCACGCGGTCCAGGCAAAAATCCCCGAGCTCGTGAGCTGTCTTCTCAAGGCGGGTGCTAACGTGGAATGGTGCGATGAGTTCAAGGAAACGGCGCTTTCCCACGCTATTACCTGGAAGAGCCCTGAATCCGTCGAGTTATTGCTCTCTGGAGGGGCGGTAGTAGACACCTGCAAGGTCTTAGATGGGCGAGGGATTGCCTGGTTAAACAGCAGCGCCAATCTAGACGCTATAGACTACGCTTATTTAAATAATCTCTGGACAATCTACGACCTGCTATTACCTTATAGCCAGAAGGCGAGGGAACACATCACAACGCACGGCGTGTTGTACGCTGCCAAAGAAGGACCAAAGGCCCTACAGACGTATATTGACAGTAAAACACTAATCGCGGGGGAATCTCAGAAAGCTATGCTAGAAGAGGCTTTGGTCCTCACACTATATTACCATGGTCCTAGTGAGGTTACCAGAACATTATTGGATTTTGGCGTCGATCCTAACGTTCCTACGTATGATACTACTTATGCGGACCATCCACTAAGAAGTGCCATGCTAGATGGTATTTCCGGTTTCAAATACCTCGTAGCCGCTGGCGCCAAGATTGACGATCAAGAAATAGTCAATTTCGCGGTCTGGCAAGAAAACACCCTTCCAATTCTCGACTTCATGATACAAAGCGGTGTTAGCCTCGATCATTTTGGTTCTGACGCACTAGTCAGCGCAGCATATCATAAAAATTTGCCTGCTGTAAAGCTTTTGATTGGGTATGGAGTGGACCTGAATAAATGCAACAGGCAGGGCACGTACCCGATTCAAGACGCCGTACAGTCTTCATCTCGCGAGACGGTGGAATACTTGCTGAGGCATAAAGCAGATCCAAACGCCCCACCATGTCCCAAGGAAGGGCGTACTGCTCTACACTATGCAATCGATAATCGGGATTTGGAGATGGTTCGGCTGCTGATTAAGTTTGGTGCCAGAATCACGCCGCTGGAACCCCGAGCAAAGTTAACGTTATTGGAAACTTTTTGCGCCCGCATCTCATCGCCAATGCCCCTTGAACAGAGGCGGCTTTTCGAGTTTCTATTAGACGCGGGTGCAGATATTCACCACCCTAGGCCTGAAAACAGGCCCGACTGGTGGAGTCCAGTATTGGCCACGCTCATTAGGCAATCGGCGGATTACGAGCTTATCCGTCGTGTGTTAGATGCTGGTGCCGACGTAAACGAAGCTGGGACTTCAGGCTACAATGCGATTCAAGCTGCAGCAGCAATAGGCGATCTTGAGCTTGTTCAAGAGCTCTATAACAGAGGCGCTAATATCAATGCTCCAGCGGTTTATTCGTCCGGAAGAACTGCACTTCAAGCTGCTTGTAGTGGAGATGAAATCAATACAGAGCTTATAGCCTTCCTTTTGGACAACGGGGCCGATATTAATGCTAAAGCTGGTGTCAAATGGGGTTTGACTGCCCTGCAGGGAGCTGCCATCGAGGGGCACCTCAGCCTTGCTAGTCTTCTCCTAGAGCGTGGTGCTGATGTAAATGCCCCTCCAGCTATTTTTGATGGAAGGACAGCACTGGAAGGTGCAGCGGAACACGGCCGTTTAGATATGGTACAACTTATCCTCAACTTTGGAGGTAAGGACGAAGAAGGAGGTTATGATGGTGCCATAAAGCACGCCGAAGAGAATGGACATTGGGCGGTAGTTGATTTGCTGAATCACCACAGAGCCTCCTAAACTAATTGGACCGCACGAAGTCCAAAATCTAAATTGTGTCAACCTAGCAGGTGGAATTCAACGTTCGGCTTATTCTAGAGACTACGGCGTGAGCTAATCTCGATCTTCGTGTTTGAATATAAGGGAATATGCGACCAACCGGCGGTGGCTCTTGTGGTTAGACTATCCATCACTTCAGCCTCAATTACATTTTCAATTAACTTAACTTGCCCAACTCAAAATTATAGATAGCTTGCATAATTTAGCATTGCATAGCAAATGCGGCATCACAATCTATCCGAACATCGATTACGATAAGAGAACGAAGACCACCGATCTCGGAATGTCCGCACACAACTAATCCCCCCAATACTTGAGTAAGGGCGTTACATCATTTGCACGAAAGGCGGTTCTATTGCGGGCGAGTGAGCGTTACGATAACACTTGCAATACGCTCACCGGTGGCACTATAGACGGTATCGGTTACAGCGTGGAAAGGGTGACAAATGTCCGGTATCCACCCCTATGCAACAAGAATCGGACCACCCAAGTTCACGGAGCGGGGCAGCGGGAATACAGTCCAGATCTCCGTCCGTTCGGGGTGGTCTAGTACAAAATTGGGAGTGTATTCATCGTAATTATATACGCATGTTTTTATCTGAACTTACGTGTCTGCACTCTTTTAATTCAGTTTGTCTACTTCGATCGCATCTACAAAAATGGTCCTCCCTGAACACTCCAACCCGGATGCCCCGGTGTTTTCCCATTTTAACCTTGCCGGGAAGACAGCTATTGTGACAGGAGGCACGCGAGGAATAGGGCTCGAAGCTGCACGAGGCCTGGCGGAGGCCGGTGCTAAAGTAGCTATCACGTATACTTCCACCGACCCCACCGAAGCAGACAAAACTGCTGCTGCACTATCGAAGTCTGGAAATGGTGTCCTAGTCAAAGCCTACAGGTGCGATGTAAAGTCTCGGGCCGATGTCGAGGCACTGGTTGAGAAGGCTACGAAGGAAGTTGGGGGCGGCAAGCTCGATATTGTTGTCGCGAATGCCGGTATTGCAGCTCATTACTCGGCCCTCGAATACGGAGAGAAGGAGTGGCGTGAGATGCTCGACGTGAACTTCCATGGCGCATTCTGGACTGCACAGGCTGCTGCCAGAGTATTTGAACGACAGCTCAAGGCGGGAAGCGATGGTCGGGGATCTATAATCTTTACAGCCAGCGTTTCTGGTATCCTTGTTAATGTCCCTCAGCAGCAGTCCGCTTATAACGCAAGCAAGGCAGCTGTTATACATCTGGCTAAATCCCTATCCGTTGAATGGGTTGATTTTGCAAGGGTGAATTGTATCTCCCCAGGTTTTATTGCTACAGACAGTGAGTTGAGCTTTCTCTGCCTCTGCTACCTTTTTCAGCGTGCAACAGCAAATCATGCTGACATTTACAGTGCTCTCGGTGCACCCCGAAGAATGGAGAAAGAAATGGTTTTCAATGATACCTGCGAGTAGATTATGCCAAGCTTCCGAACTCAAAGGCGCCTACGTTTTCTTAGCGAGCGAGGCCTCAAGTTATATGACAGGTACCGACATTCCCGTGATCTTAATTTCTTGGATACTAACTCGAATTACAGGAGCTAATATGGTTATTGATGGAGGATATACTCTACCCTAAGATTATGTCCAGATTTTCATTGTCGCATTGTATTATACAACGGGCAATTCCCATACCGCTTACACGCTAGGATTGTATGGTAAACAGCGAGGGTTCTGGTCGAATCCGTAAGCTTAATTGGCGATTTGCAATCTTGAAAGCCTGTTTCGTTATCACTTTGCCCTCCGATGTGAAGGATTGGTGGGTCACGATGTTCGATGATAACTTTGAATGCTGTTAGCATTCGGCGACTTGCTACTTATAGTTATAATAGTACCGTACGGACTACTAAACCACAATTTTAGTGATGACTATGCAACCACCTTACGAGCCACTAGGCCACCATTCATCGGCAGTGCTCCTGAGGAGATTCGTCCAAGCTTCATCTCCCATGAACACGTCAGATGTACTGAGTGAAGTGTCTGGCCATAATGGAGGAAGCTGGCCATCCGGTCGAGCTTGGGGGCCTTCACCGACTGGTTGCGGTGGTTCTGTCATAATGTGTTCCGCCGGGACAAATTCGGCGTTCTGCGATCTACGACGTGGATAGTGCGCGGATGGCCAAGCATCAGGTGGGTGCAAGATAGGGGCATCCATAAACTGACCACACATGTCGACGATGGCTTGGCAACATCGTGCGGAGCTTGCATTCAGGGGTGCTAGAGCCCTAATCGATTTCAAAGTTGCCATAATCTGTTCTTTCCAGTCCCCAGCATCAGGAGAAGCTGAGTCATTGCGAAGACATATACAGGGGATTAGGGCGGCCTGGAAGAGGAAGTAGCTGCTGCTAATTTAGTATTATTCTGGAGCAAAAGCGAGTTGCAGACCTACAGTGCATACCACGCTTCCAGACGGTTGCACTTCGTCTCAGCGATGTAGCCACTTATGTTGGTGATTGTCTCCTTGGCTTGATTTAAACATATGTCATACGCCCTTAGGTCATCTGGAGACTCATCGTAACGGTGATCGCGAGCATTCAAAGCCTTACGGATTACAAATGGTCGGTACATGATGATTCGAAAGTTTCGTAATCTCCATTTCATGACTGAATGAGCATGGCGATACTTTGAAGGAACTATAACGGACTCGGTAAAATGATCAGGCAAGCTTCGTAGCCATGGTTCTATAAGCCTACTTTCCATGCTAAGCAGCTCATTAGCGGAAGGAGGGGGTTTGGAAATGACACGGCAATAGATTGGCGTCGTGGCAGTATGGAAGCTAGCTTGCGTGATTAGAGCCGTATAGGGTGTAATACTATCAACTTCTTTCGGATATGACTTCGATAGAGCAGTCAAAGACTAATGACACTGTCAGCAGTGAACTTTGAAGAGGCGTAGGCCACAGTAAGAACGGCTTACTCTATCATCAACATTTAAAGGCAATGAGGTCTCAACGCCTTCATGCGGCCATGTATGAGGTCGACTAAACGTGATAGTTGATCCCACCTCAAACACACAGAGAGACCACCAAGTTCTTCGTCGGATTTCCATAGCCAGAGGCGAGATATTCCAACCTTGAAACTCCTTGTGTAGCCCCAAGCCCATTGCGACGCGTAAAGCTAAGCCACTATAGTTGTAACCGGAGTTTGGCTTGTTCCTCTTCTGTTCGTAATTGGAAATCAGTGCCAAGGCTTGTACCAGCGTGATATTTCCGACCTCCAGAATATTGAACGATAATACCGATCGTGCTTGAGCGAAAAGTTCTCCGTCAAGGTTCTCAAGTGTTTTCGCTGTCGTCCAAACACCGATGGTCGCTACCATATACGCTAGAACCAGCCAGCAGTCACCGTGCGGGCGGGGTATGACTTCTGATAATTGAGCGCGGAAGGTTGCTTCGTGAATGATGGGGTAGCTTAAATGATACTGGCCAAAGTATGCATCAATCATTGTATCCGCGATGAGGCGAGTCGGATCAGGCTGCGAAAGCAGGGAATGCCGCGTGTCGCGGATCTGGCCCGAAGTTCGGGACGCAGTAGAATATGACCGTACTCTAGGCGCTGTCGCAAAAAGCCGGAGCAAAGCGGCCCCAGAAGCGACGCCCAAGTAACCAGATTCTCTTTCATTAACCGCTAAGGATGCCATTCCATCGGTGATGACTGATTCAGCCCCGTCCTCCGCGGCATTGCATATCACATCAGGTGATGCGGAATTACTAGTCAGGACCTCTTGCTCGTCCCATTCGAACTCATCCTTAGGGGATGCCTCAAGTATGTCATGAATATTATGTGAGTCACTCAATGACTCTCCGACTTCAATACTGTCTGCCTGTGAGATATAACTGTCTACAGGCTGGGTTGGAGGCCGATTTGCGTCGCTACGGTCCGAGCTCTCGCGACTTGTCGATCCTGTCAGACCATGACCGAACCTACCCGCAAGCGAGAAAGACGGAGGGTAAGGTTCTGGTCCGGGGGATTTCGGAGTAGACCCTGTACGACCATTTTGGGCTGGTAAGGGTAGAGACGAGATAGATGCCTGCGCTCGGAGCTGGGCGATTACCAGTTTCGCGCGCTCAAGCTTCTCCTCCACTTCTGTGAGATGCCTGTGAAACATCAGTTCCTGCGCTCGGGCCACATCATCTTATAACACGTGATGGTACCTGCGCGTGAGTGGTGTTCGCGAGTGCTTCTCATAGAGACAATGCCTGCGATATTTCACGCATGGATCACAAGCCCTAGATGCTGCAGGTCAGAATAATGGTGACATATATTCAGCATTGTACCCACGGGATCGATCGATTGCATTTGGATTTCCTCCGTCGACATTCTTTGCAAGCTTCCCCCGAACTTGCGTTAGTGATAAGAAGCTAGAGAAGCCAAGATACATTACCTTGGTCGGCACTGATAGGAGACAATTCCGCGACGGACTCCTGAGCTAGGAGATCGCCCGGAGTTGACATTTCACTTTATCGCACAGGCTTTGAAATGTGCGACTATCGAGGGCGAAAACGTAGTCGATGACTGCTACTGGCGACACATTGACAAGATACATAAATAGGAGAGCCAGTAAATCAGGTGCAACAGCCCGAAACGGGCCGCAGGGTAGATAGATAGCTCCATCAATGACTCGGACGAGCTCTGACAAGTATATTTACAGGCCATGCAGTCAATTAATGTGTAAGTCAAAGCTCTAATCAACCTGTAGCAGTAAAGGAAATATGCTGTAGGCCGAAACCGGGGGTATTTCTATTTTTGATACAGTGCTATTTACGATGAATACTGCCCCTTTGTATACTGAAAGTCTCTAGTCCTAAGAGTATATGCCAGCATTTGGAAACGATGAGTATCTATGAAGCATATGGACATAGAGCAACCTAGAACAACCTAGAGCTTCCTACTGCTGGGCTTCCGCTAGAAGGGAAAAATGAATTTAAACCAGAATTATTCAACAGTCAATTATTGTCACAATAGCCTCTCCTAGACTTCGCCAAGACCCGCGGGGTAGTGGGGTTAGGTGGGGTTAGTATGGGGATTCGGATCACAGTCACCCTGTGGAGAAAAATGAGACGGAGAAGTATATCCATCATTGTCAGGTAATGCCATTGTGTATTGTATTGTTATTGTAGAGGTGTTGGAGGGGCCTGGTGCCCCAGCACTGTGGCTACTCCATATATACATGCTGTAGGCAGAGCCTGCCTACAATCATTGTAATGGAAAGGTGACGGAGGAGGCACAGGCCACTGGATCGTCGATATAATATCTCGCTCAACTTTATGCGGCGCCCATTAGACGAGTTACTGTTCAATTCACACTGCTTAAGGACGAGTTCAGTGAGGCAACAGTAATTGATGCCGAACGCTGGAGAGTCAAATCTAACAAACAAATACTTGTTCGGCAAAAGTAAATGAAAGTTATGAAACAATTATGAGAAAAGAGTCATGATGGCTTTGATATGTGAGATGCGTGCAGCAAGCAACACAGGGGGTTTTCATGTATAACATAATACTCGAGTCTTCCGATGTGTATGCTGAGCTATATGCTCATCACGGTATGAGTTCTTTAGTTATTGTGAAGGTTAAGGTTATGCTTCCAGGAATATGAGTATGATTCAGTATCACTTTCAATTGAAATAATACAGAAACACAGCATAGTAGTTAGCCTCCAATGAAAATAACGCAAATACAATAGGTAGACGTTTGAGTGCAGCTCTTATTATTCTCAATCTCAAAGCAGGTTTCTACCGAAAGTTTTCATAGTCGTAGATTGAATCACCTAATCTGTACCTTCCACATTCATCAATACCTCTATCTCTCGATGGCCTCCATGTCACCAGCCCTCATCGGCAGCTATCGCTTTTTCCTTTACCATTATCTTGACAACCAGCAGTACCAGCACAGTATTGAGTGAAGGGTACGTCGTCATCACCACGACAATAATATAAGGATTGTTGGATGTGAGTGTTGTCGGTCGGCTGTCCGGCATACTCCAAGGAAGTGTAGATATCTTCGAAATAGTTGCCTTTGCCAAGCATGTAAGTGTTTGCATTATTTTAAAAGAGCTTGAAACCCATACCTTTCCTCAGAAGACCGTAACCGCAGTAATACAGCCCATGGTTACAATTGTCAGCGATGACAATCCCGGATAGAGCAGCGCCGAGAGCGATTGCAATGAGGTGATAGTTGACCATAGTGACTGACGGTGTGTTTATGTCGATATTTTGAGGTAGTGGCAATGAGTAGACTTTTGTCTTGAGTGAGTGGGAGTTATCATTGTTTCATCGATGAGGGCGATGAAGAAGACAGGAGGTAATTACAAGTGTGGAGGGTTTAAGACTTATATATAAGTTCAAACGGCCCCATAATCGAGATCTTGTGATTAGAAACAACTACGCCTTTAAGATTGCTGATATTCTGGCGGGCTATTGTGTTGCACATATCTCGCAGATTTATGGGTGTACGATTATACAAAGGAAATGGACCAGTATGCCTTCGCTTTTAGCGAGAAAAGTGAGACTGAGTGAAACGAAGGGTTCCTTGTGCCTTCGTTTTTAGCGAAGGAGGTAAGACTGAGTGGAACAAAAGGTTCAGTTACGGCATATGACTGGTTCGCCTTCGCGGCGATTCGTGGTATTGGCTATTCGTGAGTATTCGTGGCAATTAGCAATAAGTCACAGTAGCGCCAGGCAAGCTGTCACTAAAATGGAAAGCTTTACCGTTGATAGTAAAGCTACACCATTTTAAATATGGTGAAAATTGAAATGCTTCGCATTTCAATTTTAGTGATAGATGCATATCTAGGTATACCCTACTGCAGACTTCGTCTAGACCAATAGGAATTCATCCCACTTTTATAGAGTTTTGGGGGGTCTGGTGTTAATTTCTCAAGCTTCACTTTCTCTCACACTTAATTGTCCCTGCCAATACGTGTTCAGGAAAAATAAAGCTTTCCAATTAGGTTGGCGATCCGTACGGATTCGTGGCTTTTGTGGCTTCGCCCACAGAAATGTATTTGGACCCCTGAAATCCTTTGGATCCTTTGATTTCTTTCCTTTTCTTCAGCAATTTTAGATCAAATACTAATACCAGTTTATTATATACGGAATCGCCAGAGCGCACCTTTGTGACATACATAGCCTATCACCTCCTTCCATTATTTGTTTATGATTCCAACCGCCGTGTTTAGGGGCGTAGCATGTTTAAAAGACGCATGGAGAGTCACCTACTGTTGTATTACCCATCGTCAGATTCTCAATTATGTATCACGGGTCCGAAGAAAATGGACAAGGGCTCGGACGTAGTAAAGCTCGCAACAAGGGAAACAAGGGACAACTTTCATGCAAAGCTTTGTTGTAAGAACTACGAGATGAGATACATTCGAAGTAGGCTATTAACCAGTGTGCCAAGAATACTTGACTAGGCCCATCCAAGCCCTTACTAACCACCAGCTTCGTCATTGAGACTGAGATATATTTTCATGCAAGATCAAAGAAGGTCACAAAATCCGAGGAGTCCAAATCACCCCCCAAAGGCCCGAAAGTAGTTTGGGATATGAAGCTTGCATTACCTACGTAGGTTGGAGCGAAGCTTTTCCAAGAGTCTGAGCCATCGATGACCTTGTAACGCCCCAGGCTATACCTAATTCATGTCTATACAACAAGTCCTCGCATGCCACGATGCGAGCAAACTGTAATGACTCTCTAAGTTCTAAAGGTGCTAAAGGCACATAGCAGTCTATCAAGAGTAACAAATAACCGTAAATCAGGGGTAATCATCGTTGCTCTCCGTGTGGCATTTAATGATGAATTTCGCTAGCTTTTCGTTGATTTCCGGGTCGACAGGCATATGATGACCGCCCTTAAAACGGATGAGTGATCGAGAATGCTTGTCGTAATGGTCCATCAGAGCCTCATTTTCAGAGCGCCACGGATCATCATCGCCAATAACATGTATACTTCTTGTGATGATCGTAGGCTTGACCAGTTCAGCCCACTCTTCGGTGCCAATCGAATGCCGGGATGGTGTGGTACCCCCAAACAACGCCACGAAGTCGAGCTGTTGGCCACGCTGCTCGAGCCAGCGGACAAGGTGTGTTGCCGCTTTGGCGCCTTGAGAAAATGCGATTATGCCAACGAAAGGTCCTTTGCGGTTAAACACCTCGACGAGCCGTCCCAGATCAGACCACGGCTTCTCTTCCGTCTCTCCATCCTTGTCCGCGAGCCATCGTTTATAAGGCTCCATTCCCTCGAAGAATGGAAGAACTCCGGGCCCGGGCCCTGTGTCCATGAAGCCGTCAACATATACAAGCTCGAAGTGAGGTTGTAGAAGGCGACCAAGCCTAATGGCTTGGATGCGAAAGATTGCGGCGCTCGTGCCGCTGCCATGCAGGCATAGGATCTTAGGCAGCATCGTGACACTAGCTCGAAGTCACGAGATAACGCTTGTATGATTTGTGATGATATGAGTTTATTCGCTGTGCTTAGTGCAGTGATGTTCTTAGTTCGCAGCGGCGTTCGACGGTTGGGTTCCCACGATTGGCTGACGTAATATCAGGAACAGTAATATTATGCAACGCTGGCGTATCGTCCAAATTTGGTTAGCTCCTTCCTTAGCCTATTTTGGTATAGCTTTTTCAGCCCCTGTTGGAAAAGGTACTTCTGCGATTGATTGACTGAGTTTGAGGTTGACTTTAAAGTTGATTTTGAGATTGATTCGAGGTGCTGATTCGAGTGCTGATTAGAAGAGCTTTAAATATAGCCCTTTAAAATACAACCCTTTTTAACATAGCCTTTGTAGTACCTTTGTATAGTCTTTAGCCATAGCATACTTTGCAGACTAAACAAGAGCTTTGTTGTGTTCTTTATGGTAATACCGGCCTTACGGTTACGATATACGCACTCCGGTATATAGAAACTGTATGTAGATTAAGAACGAAGAAAGAATTCCCAAAGGTTGGGGAAAATTAGGAGTCGAACACATTTGTATGACTGGTTGCATGATACGAGTCGTGGTTCCTCAGAACATTTCACAGCACGGTTGTAGAGGTTGTTTTGCTTCTGTTTTCTCTGCGTGATAGCACTGATATTGAAAAATATTATGACTTCCTATATGATCTGCAGGTGTATTCATAATCATTTGAATCACGTGGTTTTATCCAACGGAATTCTTTCTTCGAGGTCCAAAAACCTCTGCAATATTACCAGCTCGTCTCGGTGCACTAATACCAAATGGTTTTTGGACACTATATGCATCATTAAATCATTTCCTGTGCGCCAAAACGGCGGTATAAAAAAGTGCCTCGAGTAGTGCTTCCCATCAGAGGTACTTTTTAGATTGTAAGAACAGATCCAGCCACGGCGGGTGAGGAAGTAGACTTTGGACCGAAAGATGCCGATCAGGATCCTAATTTCACACGGTAACTTGTGGATTGTCGCTTCCGGTTCTTCAACGGAACCTGGTAGGAATTTAGAGCTGTCAAATGTCGATAAGGCTGTTTTTACTTCAGCCCCTCCTGAATTCAACGTTCGTACGAGAAGGCCGGTTCCAACACGAGATGCCCACTGGCCAATTGAGATATCAGCTGCAGTATCATATGACAGTGATATAGTGGAAACTCTAGGCGCTTTTTCAATTTCGTTTAGGGTTTTCCAGTGACCCAGGCGGATCGTGTCCTCGGTGCTCAACAGTAATTTGCCCATGTCAGCGGGATGAAGCATCCAAATCGCATCGTTTATAGACATATCGATTGAGGTGAATGTGCCTGATTCCCACACTATTTGTGTGGACTCAGTGACTATCAAAACTGTCATTTCATCTTGATTGGCAAGAATCTGCGTAACCCTCTCGTTCGCTTTGTAGTCAAATAACCGGTCGAGCTTACCCCAATGGCCGGCTCTTGAGATTGAAAAGCGGGTAGCGATGCATCGACTAGCTGTGTCCACACTATAGAGAATCTTAAGCTTATGATTCCATGCTAGATGCAGTACATGGGACTTGTGTTCTTCCATTTCCATGATCACTTGTCCAGTATTTGAGTCATGGATTGTAATAGATCCATCCTTCCGACCACAGAACATGAAAGCATCATCACCTGCTTGCGCTATACAAGTGATGACCTTCTTTTGATTTGTCTTTCGTGTGACAACGGCTTCTTCTAATTTTTCTGGAGTCTCATCAGCTTGACTGGAGTCATCTTCCTCTTTATCCTTCCTCAAAAGACTGGGGGGTTCCCAGACGTTGCAAGTGCGCCCCCGAATATCGTAGAAGCAGAGACCACTGGGTGCGAATGCGATACCCATGATAATATTATCATAGGTGATCCTATGGATTAGTTGCAACGTATCAAAAATAAACAAGGAGACGGCGCCACTATTTTCTCCAGCTACAAGAGTCCGGCCATCTGGTGATGCGGCTAGGACTCGTGCAAATATATGGTAAACATCGCGTTGGATAGCGCGGTCATAAAGATCGAGTTCCACGGTGACTAGATCTCCATCCTGGTAGAGTACAGCTAATGATCTATACTCAGTTGCGGGGCAGAATGCCACATCCAACACTTGAGGGGGCAATGTGAGCTCCTCTGAGCCTTCTTTGGCAAACCGACTGATTTTAGCCATTCTGTTGTGCTGGTAATCGGTAGAGAATAATGTGAGATGAGTACTCCGGTACGACACAGCAGCGAGGCCTAGGAGCGGTGATAGTTTGACTACTTCAGGGATATACCTAGCGTGGGATTTCGTATTATCATCTGAGTCTGAATCTGCAGTATCATGTTCGATTTGCATGAATCCTAGGGATGTTCCATCCTGGGCTTCGAAAGCCATTATTAAATGATCAAGTTCTCCTTTGACTGTACCGAAGACGGTCGAGTCGTCAGGGCTGAAACAGACAGAAAATAAGATACCCGTAATGGATGAGGTCCAGAGTTTCTTCCGTTCGGCCGACCAGACTGTAATAATTTTGGGACTACCAGATACTAGGTGTCCTGAGACATTGCCGAAAGCCAACTGTCTCACTGGCCCACCATGGTGCAATTCGTCAACTAACTCCAACGTTGAGTGATCGTATACTCGGATTTGTCCTTTTACCAACCCTACGGCAATGTATTTGGAACTGGTTGCCACAGATTTTGCATCACTTCGAAATAGTATGCAAGAAGATCGTTCATCCCAGCTTTTGTTGGAAGAGCAGATAACCTTTTGTCTGACACGGCTTGTATATGTTTTATGGAGAGTTGATGAACTCGGGCATAAAGCAGGAATTGACACATAAATAGATGGCGGGGAATCAATAATACTGAGGCCGAAGTTTGTAACCAAGCGAGTAAGGTCATTTATCCAAGAGCTCAGTCCCTGGAAGCTGTTGTCAAGTGGATGATTGGCGTCGAGCAGTCGAGCCAGGTACTGTTTCAAACTCTTAATGACTCTAATCATTGGAGCTAGATTTCCCGCCTCAGCAATTCGCTCAATCCATACCAGTGCTTTAGTATCCATAAATCGCTGCAAGGCGGCGAAAAGAGGGCTCGATAGTGAACGGGAATGCTCCAAGTGATAAGCGAAGTGCAGTACAGCATACTGATCGAAAGTGACGATATTATTGTCGGTCGTTCGCACGCGTCGGCTGTTCCGAGGCTGAAAATCGGGCCCGTTCAGATATGTTAAGCAAATAAGTGCAATATCTTCGTGTGCCTGACATTTCGAAACATAGAAGTTGGAGTCCCTGGATGTTAAATAGGTTTTAACTGTTTGGTGCATTAGCTGAACTTGTGCATCATTATTGACTGTCACAAGATTTCGACAGATTTGGGATAATGCTGCCTCTGAGCCAGCGGTAAAAAGAGTTCGTTTGATGTCTAATTTGACGGCCTCCCTCAATTCATAGATCGACAGTGGTTTTGGTGCGGTAATGATCCATTTGAGGATACACTTCGCAAGATCCGCATTGGTGGATTGCTCAATCTTCTCGACAATATCAGCGTAAAAATCATTCATCTCGCTTGGCACACCCTTAACGACTGACTCCATATCCTCAATGCTATAGCAATCGTCCAGCCGATCCATCATTAATGCCGCCCAAAGGAAGATACCATCGGACTTCCTGAGAATCATATCAACTAGTGGCTGGCTGTCAACGTCCCCACGTAATTTCGGCCTCGAACGAAGGTAAGCGCCAATATCTTGCAGCGACCCTTCCTGGCCTGTTTGAAACCCAATATATTGGATGTCTTCGTGTTCAAAAACCTGTTGAATCTTGTTTTCGGGTCGGCTGCTAAAGAATATCTTTAGAGGAACATTTCGATTGACTCTTGCTAACATCTGAACCAGGCTGACGATGGAGTCTCGTGGACACTCATCCAATGCGTCGATGACCCAATACTGAGGCTGGATGAATTGCGTCTTGAAGACACATCCCAGAAACAGTGTATTCCATACCGTAGTATAGTCATGGCAATTGACGACGCTTCCGCCCCTAATCATAGCAAGAAAACTCGACCGAATTTCGAGACTTGCCTCGGCCATCTGATAAGCTAAACTCAATAATAGCCGGGCCACCGTGCAATTCGACCCAGTCTTGAAGAAATAGTAGCTGACGTCAGAGTTACTCGATTCAAGATAGTTGATTGTATGGCCTGTGGCGATAGATTTTCCAGACCCTGGTGGTCCATAAAGCCAGAGGAAGCGAGAGTTTGCGGTACCCCGAGTAGTAGCTAGAGGATCAACCTTTTCATAGTCTGGATCTGGACTCAGCCATTTTAAGAACTTTTCGTCCTCTGTAAGCCACTGGCAGGAACCATTGTGATACTTCGATGGAGTCTGGGTTGTATATAAATCGCTGAGAGGCCGTTGCGCATTGTCAAGGGTATTAGAGATGATATTGAGTTGTGCACGATATTTTTCTCTGTATTGTGATTCATCTATATGGTCAGAACTAAAGCTGGGGACTTTTCACACATCACTCACAATCTTTTAGTGCATCTTCAACAGTGGCCTTGAGCTTTCTCATCACAATAAGATAACCAGGGTCTTGGTCATTTTCGAATTTGCACAGATGGCGATGATCTGCTGGTAAATACTGCTCCTCCTCGTTTGGTAAACCTTTTCAGCAGTTAGCTAACTGAACCCAGTTGTGATGCTAACTCTACGGACCAATAACTGCAGATTGTTTTTCAACAATCATAACCCCAGCCATAGGCTGACTTTCGAAGAAAGAAAACAACTTCAGGTGTGCGCATGCATACCGAAACTCGTAGTTGATATCCTGACTCCTGTTTTAGAGACTGCCATTCTGTTGTCTCGAATGAACTTACGTGAATAGTCTGTGAATCAGGCATAAGTTCTTTGACGAACGATTTCGCACCCGTTGGTAGAGGCAAGGACAAGTAAGTCTTCAAGTATGCGGCAGAATCTGACCCCCTATGTGGTGTTCCGAGAAAATACATCGAATGGATCCGCGAGGAGATGTCTTTGTATGTTTCGTTCCTCGTAGCCAATAGGTAAGCCTAAGGAATATTAGAAGAATCTCGCCAAACAAGGATGCTAGCAGTAACCTTTTTTATGACAAGCCCACCCATGCTGTGAGCAACGAATACGATTGGTGTCTATACATGTTGGCTTTGACTTCACAGCGCGACTCCAAAGATCCACTCACGTCTCCATTTCGCTTAAATGCATCTGAATGTTTGATGTCTGCTAATAATGCCAATGCGAAGTCGTGAACTGTCAAGCTGCTAGCAGCTGTTTTCTTCCAGTCTGAATCGTATCCGAAACTATGTATTCGGGCATGTCGGAATCCAGGTTCATGAGGCAGCCACTCGCTCGGCCAATATGTCAAAGGGTCTGTAGGGCGGAGCGACCAAGTTTTTCTCGAACCACCCTGAAGTCCATGTACCTATGCTTCGAGTTAAAATCGTACTAATGCGGTCCCATAAGTGTTAACTTACAAAGATTATATCCAGTCTCGGCTCTGAAGGCTCGAACAGAAGATTCAGCCCAAGCGAGCCTTTAGCAGTCTCGGCAGAGGACCGACTACTTGCGTCACTCACCGAGACGGTTGAGGCGGCTCGGCGGAGACGCCATGAACGTAGCAGGCTAGGAGCACTTTGCCGATGAGAGGGTACTAGCAGCCCAGCTGCTTGATCCCTAGGGTCCGGTAGCATGGCTGGAGGCCAGCGAGCAAGAGGTTCGATCGCTTGGAGTCAGTTTAATTACCTATCTCTTCAACGACTAACGCATTCTTCATTACAGATGAAAAAGGACGCTAAGTGTATTCAGGAGCCATCACATGTCCCACATCATCTGTATGTCTCTGCGTCTCACATCAATTGGCTTCAGGAGTTGGATGCTGCTCAACGAGGCGACCTAAATTTTCTTGCGGCGAGATATCCCAGGACTTTGCTAGGAGCTTGTACCAATAGATGACTACTTCTGTAGGCTGCCAGCCCCCAAAGCTACTCCGCATACATCCATCTGTGTACAGAGCTTGTAAGCGCTGGATGGCTATACCCCCTGATGGGACTGTCTGCATGCTATTTACAGCAGCGTCGCGCTAAGGAATTGAGCGACGTCTCATTGGGCTTGTGGGTTTACTCTACCCTTGTACATGGGTATGGTTGATTCCCACTCGATTTTAAGGAACTTAACCGCCAATGCGTTTTTAGTCAAAAATACGGATCGATCAAACCTCTTAAGCGTTTTACGACCCTTTGGATACAGCTGATTTATCATAGAAATAATAAATAAAGGGCAATCAATAATAGCGTCCCGTAATAACCATGTTTATCGGCTTGTCCCAAAATATGAGGGGGGGTCTTACTGCGCATGTAAAAGTGGGCGAGGCGCAACATCATGATTCGAATCAGGTCAAGCTTATCTAGCCATATGTGGAGATTAGGTAGTATCTGTTGGTGACATACTTATGCGAGGCACCGAGCTTGGCCTCCTTTATCTAGTTTAGCCCACCTCTTGACGCCGCCCAGAGAGGTAGATCGTCAAAATTTTCAGATGTAACTAAGTGGTTACGTTAGCCAAGTTTGTTTTGCAGCCAACTGTTCCCCAGTAACACCATATAAATAGCGCTAAGTACACCTTTAGGCACCGGTCAGGGCCTGAAGGCCGTTGATTGGGATGTGATATAGAAAGAATGGGAATTATTGTACATGCAGTCGTAACACTAAGAGAAGGCGATGATAGTTGAGATTGCGTAAGTCAAGCTTCATTAGCTATGAAACACCTGTAATTTAGTCGCAGTAAAGATCTCTCACTTAGTCACGACAATATCGTAATTAGTGAATCCGTACCTAAATCATCAACGTGGAGAGGGGAGCAAATACCGACAGATGGCGAATTCTCAGTGCAATTCTTTTCACCTGGTAAGACTATCGTCCCTTCGTCTATAGACCTAGAAACGTAATCATTGTTTATCTTCGTAGTCTCCTAAAACCACACACACATACATAAAAAAGGGGGGGTTAAACCCTCAACGAACACATTATATTATAGATTATAAGTTTCATGGTAGTATTTTATAGGAACCTTTATTAATATTTAATAACTGGCTGATACAGTTACACATTATTCCTAAACATATCGCTATGTTCCACCTATTCTTGCGACACCAGAGGTACAGCACTAGAATGTGTCGAGGCCTCCTTCCACTGCAAAATACAAAACGGCCACACACACGTGGCCAATGCATAGGAGATCTACATGAGTAGTGATTCTTCCTGTAGTCAGCTAGATGTGCGAGTCAGGCAATCAGTTGAATACACACCCTACGACTTTGGTACGTGTATGTTGGAGCTTGGCTAGGATATGTGTTCAATAATACCTATCTGATACTATAAATTGAATTGATAGTAATTGCGTCGCTCAAATATAAACATCATCACGCTTATCAGTAGTTTTTATTCTAGTGTCTCATTACATACATTATCTGCTACCTTTCTGGATGACTTTCTTACGTGATAAGAATAACACGATACGAGCGCTAGGGCTCGATCATGAATTTCTCATATTTCTTCATGTCAACCGCGCGAGCGTCCCGCCAAGCAATTATACGATCGAATTCAATACATTTGCGGTTAATGGACCTAATCATGCGTAAGCTGAGTAGTTAAATATTGACAGTGGGTACATACATATCTGGTTGCGGATACCGCATGTTCTCAATCCAGCCCGAAGTTATGAACCCAACATTTCCAGAACATCGAATTTCTTGCAGAAGGATATCAACACAGTGGTTCACGTGTACGGCATTCAGCGAGCTGCCGTCACTAGCATCAAGCTTGGTCATGTTATAATAATCGGCATAGGCGTATTGGCGCAGGGTATTCAAGCAGTGCAATTGGTGAAAGACGTCCAGGTCGCCCACATATGCGTCATCGCCAAATCCCCAGTCTTTGTCTTTGTACTGCGACACCCGGGACGGGTCCTTCCCCATTCGTATCAATTGAGACTTCGTGAGTCGTAGTGGGCGAACTCTCTCGTAGTCTTCCCACACGCTATCCGCCACGGGGTTGGGCATCTGCCGCGCTATTGACGGCTGCTCTTGGGGGTACAGTGTGCCATTCACCCGTACTTCATGGAGGCCGAGGTCGATTAAGTCGTATACGGGACCTGAAAATCATTGAGTGAGACTGAGCAAGCGAGGAGTGTTTGGTTTACTCACTGTATATGGAAGTACGTCGGAGATCGGCATTTTTGACGAAAGAGCTTCGGTAGTACCAAGTCGTTCCTAGCATCGAAAGGGAGAGGCCGAACAATATCACGTTCAAAATAGTCAAGGCGGTGATATTAGTCCTTGTCGTCCATCGCAAGCTTTGGTGAATCTGGTTTTTGACGTGAGCGTCATTTAGAAGCCCTCTGGACTCATGATCCAGCGGATCACGTTTCAGCGGACGATCCATAACAGCGATGATATGCTAACGATCCTCTTCCGCTTTTCAAAGAAAAAGTTATGATGACAAGAATGAAGTTCGCTGTGTCACGAATCGAGGTAGCCGTCGGACATCCAGAGTTCAAGCACTCGCAATATTCTTCTCGGACCCTCAATGCCCGCAACTGAATTAGTTGCTCCCAATTCCAAATCTACGTGTTCGTATTTTTGTCCGTACAGACTGTAATACGGTCTGCTATTGTCTGAAGCTATGCAAAATCGGCAAGACGGACAGTATTCGGAGACTCGGTTAAGCATCATCGGTTACTCTATGCCATGATTGGTGTTCTATCTAGACCGTCGAGAGGGTCGCAGGGCATCTTGTTTGGGATGGGCAATGGTTCGTCTGCAAAGGTGTCGTCAAAGTCGCTTTCCGAGTCGTTCCAAGACCTACATAAACCTGCAGTCGTTGTAGAAGGGATGATATCACCTATTTGAGGTGGTAAGCTGAATGCAGACCTCGTGCAAGCAGTCAAAGCCTCTTGTGGTTGGCCCATGACAATACTACCTCACGGTCAGCCCACCTTATAATAGTCTAGTCAATTGCCCTACGTGTTCAGCTCCAGGCATTCTGAAGTCCAGCTAGTAAGTTTCGCTTATTTTGCCCGCAATTAACGACAAAAGCTCCTTGATTGGTCGGTTTCGGAGCATCAGTCTTAAATCCGCGTAATAAATCAGCATCTTTGAATACTATCCGCAATTATAACGTGCGCATTGGAACATAACTTTCAACGGCGTCTACTACATTTCAAACAGTGTCAGAACTATAAACTTATTAGAGAAAGAATTTAAAGTCAACACTTAAGTGATGACAACTCCTTACATAGAGGAGAAATATTAACATAGTTTCGATTTCTCGTCGCTTTCTTTGCAAGCGAAGATGATAAAATTGATCGTGTCTTCTTATTTCGGATACAACAGACAGCTTACTGTTAACGTCACAAGATTTTAAATGATGTGATCGGACAAATCAACACAGGGGGTAGGAGTAATGGTTAAGTTCTAGATAGAATTCAAAATGCCAAGAGCTGCGGGAGGGAATGCTAGGATATGCAAGCTTGACAAAACGGAGGGCTCGTACATCGGCTGGGGGCAGCAGGGAAACAATAAGCCAGATTGTTGAGAGTCCTTGCTGAAAGACTCTTGGTCGCTATATTCTAGAATCAACAGTATAAATACCCTCAAGTCTGTCTGTCTCTGATGAAGTTTGAACATCCCATATCCTCACTTCAATCTTCATCAAAGTTCTTGCCTCACCTCACACCCATCTTATAACGGGTCTTATTCATATACGTCTCACGATATCAAAATGCGCTTCGAGATCTTTCAAATTGCCTTTGTGGCCTTCTTCGGACTTACCACTGCTGCTCCAGTTGTGTCGTCTGGAGACCTGTTGGATAAAAGACTGCTTCCCCAAAATCCATACCCCCTGGGAGACAGAAGGCCCGTCGGACCCTTTCCAAAACGAGAGCTCCCTCCTCCCTATCAGGAACTCTACCGCTCTATTGCCAAAGAAGAGTAAAGCGCGATTACGACTACGCACAAGCCACCCTCCCCGAGGATCGACCGAACTTCCGTGCTCCGGATCTGAAACTTAGTTTACAAGATTCAGGCAGCAAGCAAATCAGGTTGTGGTTGAAGATTCAGTTCTTGGGTGATATAGGGGTGACTAGATGGAGTCCGGGGCACCGGTAGTACAGCCTTGCCAGTTACAGTTATGGACTCCTTAAGCTTGGCAGGTCTGGCCTGTATCCGATTCCTCAAAGCAGACACAAGTTGTATTTCTCCGACTTCTTAAGATCATCATATACGAATACGCTGCTCACCCGGAAGCCTGATGTATAAATAACTGAAACTTGCGTGTGTTATATCATGTGCCATATGAGAGAAAATAGACCTTCGTTCAGGGAAACCAATACTTGTTTATTTATCCGTTGCTATATAATCATAGCTCACAACGTTGAGACGATGCATATTGAAGCAGTGCGAGTCGCAGGGCTAACCCAATTGATGAGAAAAATGCCTTATCTAAAGTCGTTCTCTGATCAATTTGAAGACTTTTCCTAGTCTTAGATGCGTACTAGCTTTATGGCCTCCTTCGCCAGGGCTCAGGGGCGCGTGAGTCGCTCGAGCTATTTCAATATCTATCCCATCGCGTATAAGTCTGGCCTTTACTTAGTATGGCTCGATTTAGTATAAATACTCCAACGTAGTATAGCTACAAGCCGGCGATCGCCCGATCTTGGTCATGGGCTTGATATCTGCCAGTTCCAGCTTCCGACCTCGTTCAGTTGCTACAATCACTGTTTAACCGAGCTGAGCTGGTGTAAGCTTCTTCGCAGTCTTCAAAATCTCGGCCAGCGTGACATTTCTCTGCGCAGCCGTCCCATATGTACCATTTGACACGACCTTAGCTCCCGATGGTGACGAGCTTTGGTAATTATCCGTCGGGTTTCGGTACGCCTCACCCAGTCCCACGTTCTCTGGCCAGTAAGGTTCTTCGTTCGGACGATACTGGTACGGCATGCATTGATGGAAGGCTACCTGCGGTATGGAAGCGAAGAAATCATCGAACTTTGGCTCCAGCGCTTGCTCTAGACATGTGATTGTCAGATTTGTCTGCACATCGACGGCGCGCCGATTAGCCTCTGGCTGCAGAAGCTGCCACGGATTGCGGCATGTGTCTACGGCGCAGGACTTCGCAGCAAGTAGCAGACCGTTGAGGCGCGAGATCAGACGGGCCGTCGTTGCATTCGGGTTAATCGCGAGATTCGTCAATTCGCCCGGGTCCGATGCCGTGTCGTACAGCTCCGCCTCGCCCGTGCACCATTTCGAGTATAGATACGTTCCGCCATCGGGGCGGACGATGCGCAGCGTCTTGTAACTGTTGTTAGGGTGCGCGATAACGCCCCAAGGGGTCTCTTCCTCTCCTTTACCCCAATACTCGACATTAATCACTTCGTGCCCACCCCCATTTACAGGACACTGAGTAGGTTCCACTTCCGGGTTTTTCCAATTGTCCAACAGACTGCGCCCGTCAAGGAATGGCGGGTATGCCGAGTTGCTAGGGGTTAAGCCTGCGATATCGAGGAACGTTGGTGCAAGATCGAGATGTGCCCCGGGTAAATTGGAGGTTTTGTTCACTGGTACGCCTGGGCCTCGTACAATGAATGGCACATTGGAGTCCTCTAGGTAATGAAGCGACTTGCCTGCCGATACGCGGTGGTTCCCAATGTGCCATCCGTTATCACTTGTATAAATCACGTATGTATTGTTGAGAATGCCTTTCGCCTGGAGCGTAGCGATGACATCTTCGACAATGTCGTCCACGCCAAGTAAAGACTGTGCTCGCGCACGGTAGAGTCCGTCCAGCTTTGTGATAGTGCTGTCGTTTAGAAGTGCCTGATTCTTGATCCACGAAACCTTCTGTTTCTGGTAGGCGTCGTTGGGGTTCCAGTTTACCGAACGGGGTGCTTTGAGATTGGGAAACTCATTCTGGTAGCGAACAGGAGGGACAGGCCATTTTCCAGGTCCCAGTTCTACGTGAGGCGTAGTCGGGGCCAACCCAAGGAAAAATGGCTTGGCCTGGCCAGCCAAGTTTTCGATCCGGTCGACGCTTATAATGATATCAGCCATTTATCTCGTTCAGCACGAGCTTTTTGTGCTCCTACTTACGCCATAGCACGAATAACATCAGATTGATGGTATCCAGGATACGATATGGGTGTCTGCCCATTGAGCGACATGACTACATTATTATACTCATAGGTATAGTCATCCACCTACGCAAGACTATTAGTATGCAATGAATGTACAATATGAAATTGGGGTGATATACAGCAGTCTGTATGTGTGTCCAACCTCCTGGTCCTTTTTGGTAATTTGCTGTATTATAGCCATTCATTATCTTGCCAATATCTGGGTGCTAGAGTCAGTATGAGGTTAGTCAATCAAGAGATAGACCCGTACACTCAGTGTTGTATCCTGCGGCTGTCAACCAGTGAGGGAGATAGTCTTCATTCTCTCCAGAGATCAACCATTTGTCATAGTTGCCGCTTGTACCTGCTAGTCAGCTACTGTCATGTTATCTTGTTACCATAAAACTTACCCAGGAGGGCCAACTTCGGTAATGTTTGTGTTATGGCCCGCTTGACCCCTCAACAATGAGGCTCTGCTGGGACAGCATTTCGCAACCGTTACATAGTGCTGTGAGAACGTAGTACCTTGCTCAGCTAATAGTTTCTTTACAACGGGTTGATAGTCAAGGGATCCAAGGTGAAGATCTTGATCGTCAGTCATTATAAACACGATGTTTGGCCGTTGTGCTTGAAGCCCAAGGCCAAAGCATACGGGGACGACGCCGCCCAGAGCGAAGAAAACTAACTTCATAGTTTAGAAGCAGGATATATCTATCATGAAGCGCCCGGAACATTTCGAATCAGAGGGAAAGCTCTCCGCCATGATTTATATACTTCGTGCATGAATCCAACTTCTTGATCTCCTAATTAGTTAAGTGACTAGCCGGTCCTTTAACCGTTACATCGTCCCCATGCAGGGGATAAGACGCAAGTAAAGCTGGTAGCACGTAATCCTTGACAATATCTAGTTCTTAATTGACCACATCGGTACAATACAAGGCTTACCTGACGTCAATTCTCAGCACTAGAACGGGATTGACAACAATATGGTGGCCATGCTATTGTCAGCCGTATTCTGGCCGTGTTCAATACAGCACAGTGTTGATAGTGTCAAATGGTCCAGATGGAACTATGCTAGACTTCCGCCATTGATTGCAAGCACCTCACCTCAACCTGACTACTTAGCTCCATGATCCCTCCAGAGAGGTCTCTTCTATTCGGCCAGATTGCAATTGTTAGCTTCATGTACATGTAGTGTGGCCCATGAGAGTAATCAAATGTCACCGTACAGTAGTATTTTACGCTCGAAATTAGCAACTGTGATAACTTCACCTGCAACCAAGTTTTTCCTGACGATTAATCAGTCTAGCGCTAATAGGAATCGAACCTACGCGTCCGCTTAACGGTACTAGATCTAAGTGGCCTAGAAAATGTGGATGTAAATGGCGTGATTCTCCAATCATTGCAATTGGAGACCGACTTCCACCCCAGCTCAACGGTTCCCCCTCCATGCCCCGCAGCGGGACACTTCAAGTGCCGGTTGCTGAGATATCACTTTACTGAGAGGTTCTGTAGAGCTAAAGTTTTCATTATCATTACTGGTTTGGAGTCTCAAAATCAAGGCCAGATTATCGTGGTACTTTAGATGAGCCTGCTGGCAGTTGGAGAATTAAGCTTAGGTTCGAATCCCATCAGCGCTAGTCCTACAATCGTTTTGGAACGAAGTGTCCCCAACATTGGGTTTCGGGGCGGCTAAGAAAATATAGTCAAGCGCGATAGTTCGTTCCGGAAAAGACGGCAGAACACGACATTCCCATTCAGAACGACTGATGCAATTTACCACCACAACAAATGGTTTACTATCGCTGCCACGACCACCGTACGCTTGCTATACCTAAAAGTACTTAGTGAGCTTTCTTACATCGAATAGTTATGGCCAGGGCGGGTAATGGGTTGTTAGAGACCTCCAGGAAGAAGTAGTAGAGGACAAAATATGGTCTGCCACCTACGTAATTAAGGCTTAAAGCATGTCATGTGGCACTACCGGGGATCGTATAGACTAAGGATCAATCAAGGAGTGGGAATAGGGGTCTACGAAAGTCTAGATCAAAGCGCACGAAACCATGTATTTTTCCTTTACCGCTTTTTTTACATCAATGCGCAAATTTGATCTTAGATTTAATCCTGAGCGAATTTAGTTCTGTTCAGAAACTCAAAATCCGAATATCGTGTGCGAGTTTACATACCCAGCTCCCTGGTGATCTTAGATAAGACCGAGTAGCTCAAACCCATGCAATACTAAAAACGCTGTGGCATAGAACTGTCCCAGGTTCAATAAGATCAACATGACTCACTCTGATACAGGATGATTTTTTTCGAGGAAAGGTCGCAAAGAAACCGCGGAGACGAAAAACAGACTCTTGCTACACAGGCTCTAAACCGCGTTTACTTCACCAAGATGAAGGCTTCTAGCATGAAATCTCGCCCGCACTCTCGTCTACTAATCATAGCTAAAGGGATCAGACTTAGCTTTGGTTCTTTATCTGTCTCAAGTCCTGCTGATGGAAATAACCTAGAAACGTAACTAGATTACTAGGCTCTCTAAATTAATTCGGGGAGGCTTACATGTAGAGATATGAAATAATCATGCTCAAATTGAGGCCTATTATTAATACGGTTTTGATATTATAGAGAGGCTTTAGGTTTACTCTGCCACATGCCGATTATTCGTTACGTGAATTCTGTTTAGAGCTGCTCGATTCTACCTACATAAGTCTCACATCGATATCAATAATAGTTTTAAGAAAGGATTTTCATTTTAAATTCGAGTAACTAGAACTGCGTGTTCTCCTTTTCTTTCCATTTTCCCTTAGAGACAAGAAATAAAAGACCCCCTAAAAAAGCACAAGACAAACACACTCACCTAGTTCGCACAAACCCACCCTCTATAATTCTCAAACTCAGCCCTCGAAAAACTATATTCCATCGGAGGCCGTTCAAAGAAATTCGCCTCCCTTCCAAAGAGCAGCATAGGCTCGGTAACGTCTAGATACTCCTGATAATAATCTTTTGTGATTATATTATTGACGAGCCATTCCGGAGATTTCGACCACTCTTCCACCCAGACGATGGTCTCCGGCTTTTCTAAGTTTCGATACATCTGGAAGGAAAGACATTCCTCCTCGCGGATTATGTTGTGGTAGAAGGTCTCGAAGGCTGTGAAGAAAGAGTCCATTTGAAAGGGCTGGAGGTGGATTGTTACGTGGATGCTTGTGCCGGGGGTGTAGGTGTAGGCCATTTTGTGTGCTGTGCTGCTGTACTGTAAGTAAAAACTGTTGTTGTTAATTTCTGGACTGCGGGTGGGTAATAGGCTGGATTTCTGAGTTGGAGTTAATGATGCCTTAGAGTGTAAGTTGAGTTAAATTACAGATAGTTATGGATTGTTCGAGTGAGACTTAAATACACCTAAAACTAAGTGATAACCTCTTTGTGTCTGTCGAACAATTCATTGAGTAACACAATCGTGTTATAAATGATTTTCTTTGCTGCAATTAAAAGACTTGCGAATGAAAGAGAATCGCATTAGAACAAAGCACTCATATGAAAGTCGTCGACGCACAGCTAGGGATCCTATCTTCTATATTGAGTCGCTAATATACTTTTCTAGCACAGGTAGGTAGTTTTTTCGCCCTCAAGAATCGGTACGTTTTCTTCAAGAAATGCCTACGTCGACATCCTTGAAGACAGTACTTGTGGAGACTTTTCTACATTGGGAATATTACTAAGTGCTCCATATAAAAGTCTCATCATCTCAAGATTATGTCAGACAGGTGAACTTACTTGAGCATCTCGAACATGCTTGCATTTCATAATTGGATAATATCGGAATGCTAAATGCTAAGATCAATATCAATCAAATAAACGTGCCGAATTGAAGTACTGTATTGACTGTTTTCTCGTCCGGGAAGCGAGATAAAAGAGTTCATTCATCATGGCGCCTCATCGCCACGAACACGATGAGCGCGACGACGCCATCACCACCGAGACAACACCATTACTCGCAGCATCCTCATCTCCCATAGTACCAACGAACGACCCAGAGGACGCAAAGGCGCTCATAACCTCAACTTCCGCCTCATCTACTTCCTCTCCCTCATCCCCATCCCCATCTCCCCCCTTCCCCAAAACCCAAATCCTCCTCCTCTGCTACGCGCGGCTCATCGAGCCAATAGCCTTCTTCTCCATCTTCCCCTACATAAACGAAATGGTCCTTCTTAACGGGCACGGGCGTATCGCCTCATCAGACATGGGCTTTTACTCCGGGCTCATCGAATCCCTCTTCTCCTTGACTCAAATGCTCGTCATGGTCCCCTGGGGTCGAGCAGCCGATAACTTCGGCCGCAAACCCGTTCTCGTCGTCTCCCTTATCGGCATAGCTATCGCTTCCTCCCTCTTCGGCTTGGCGAAATCCATCTGGCAGATGATTCTCTTCCGCTGCGCCGCGGGAGTGTTCGCTGGGAGCATTGTTACTGTGCGCGCTATGATCTCTGAAAATGCGGGACGCGAAAACCAGGCGCTTGCGTTCTCGTGGTTCGCGGTTGCGGGAAATCTGGGGATTTTCTTAGGTCCGCTCTTAGGTGGTGCCCTGGCGGATCCAGCGAGGCTTTATCCGACCGTTTTTAAGGATGTTTGGTTCTTTGAGACGTTCCCCTACGCCTTATCTTCTCTTGTGATAGGCGCCATTGGCCTCACGGCCGTGATTACCTCCGCGCTCTTCGTACAGGAGACGTTACCCAGGGAGAAGAAACCCCAGCCCGAAGCCGGCGAAGCGCAGGAGGTCCCCCGCCACCGCGCCTCGACGTGGGACCTCCTGACATCCCCAGGCGTGGGCATCGTGCTCTTCAACTACGGCCACGCAATGCTCCTCGCATACTCCTACACAGCCGTAGCCCCGGTATTCTGGGCCACACCCATCGATCTCGGCGGACTAGGATTCTCACCCCTACAAATCTCCCTATTCATGGGCTTAACCGGTCTCGCGCAAACCATCTGGCTACTCCTCATCTTCCCTCCTCTACAGCGTAAGCTCGGCACCAACGGCGTAATGCGTCTCTGCGGAGTTGCATACCCCTTCTTCCTAGGCCTCATGCCCCTCCTCCCCTTTACACTACGCTTCCATACCTCCGCCGGGAACACAGCCTTCTGGATCCTCGCGCCGACACTCCTCTCCCTCGGCCCAGGCGTTAGCATGGCTTTCACGGGCGTCCAGCTCGCGCTGAATGATGTCTCCCCTTCGCATGAGACGTTGGGCATGTTGAATGCGCTGGCGCTCACGCTGGTGAGTGGGCTGCGCTCGTTCTCGCCTGCGCTGTTCGCGAGCTTGTTTGCTGTTGGCGTGCGGAATCAATATCTTTCTGGCTACTTTGTCTGGGTTATTTTGTTTATTCTTGCGGCGGGGTTCACCGTCTCGACGAGGTTCCTGCCTGAGACCAGTGAAAAGCGGGATGAGACAGGAGATAGGCACGAAGATGGAGATGACTCCAGTGACAATTAAAACTCTAAGAAGTTTATACTTACTCTTAAATCTATACACATAGTTAGATCAGCATATACCTACTATGAACAATATAACAGATCATCGCAATATTGTGTGCTATCATCATCACGCCTGCGCATGGAAGAAGGCGAGAGCTTCAAATGATGGCAAGCATAGGTTTTCTATTGGTCTTATACAATTGGCCTAAAGTATAGATCTAACCAGGATAAAATCCAAACGCCGACGCCTTCTTATGCTACAATATTATCGTACATCATAATACACGACATCAATCTCTACTGCGATTGCTAAGCCAACGCCTCATGAAGAACTCACGGATCTTGTAACGCTTCAACAGAGTTGACGGATCCGAGTTTTCCGTAGGGGGTGGTGGTATGTCAACATATACCATTACCATGGTCTTCAGAGCATGACTCTGGACTCGGTTAATGGAATGCAGCCAATGCCATGACCTATTCGGGGGCCGGTGGCCTTGGGATTTCCAGTACGGGTCTGTATATGCGGGGAGGACAATCACCGCAAATTCAGCATGTGAAAAGACAGGTCCACCAATGTACAGGAGCCAATCAACACCAAATTTGATACCAGGCCGAGGAACCCAGCCTAGTGACCGGAAATGGTGATAAACCGCATACTGAACAATAAACGGGTCATCCGGACGGAATGCAGCAGTGCTGTAAGGGAAATACGACATCTGGCAGAACAAGTTGAATAGCTCCCCACTGGTTATGATTTTCCCAGTAGTAGGGTCTGTGACAGATAGAGCACCTAGCGCGAAGACGAGATAGAAGGCTTCTTCCGGACTTAGTTGGAGATGCTCTCTGTCTACTAGTTCTAGCAGGCTGGGTGCACTTTCCGCGAGACTTGTAGTGGAGGAATCCTCTGTTGGAATCGACTCAACAGGCTGTGGTAGGGATAGTATTCCATTCGTCATATCGCCGTTCGGCGGCTTGCCGTTGGTTGATGATGAAAGATGGGGACTAGGGGGGTCACCAAGCTGGAAAGTTGTCGACTCTACTTTAGGAGAGAAGCGTACGCTTTTTCGCCGCTTGGGAGTGGAGACAGCGGTGTCCGGTAAAGACACAAAACGTTTCGCAACAGGTGTTGTAGGATTGTGATTGGAGTGACCACCGTTCAAAGAAGGGAATGGGCTCCTATCAGCCTCATCGACCACATCGCCGTTCATACCCAGCTCAGGAGTAGGGGGAATAGGTATGCTTGTGGGTGGCGTCACACTACTTGTGGAACTGGGAAAAGGTTGTGATGTGACTGAATCGGTAGAACTGCTGGCAGTTACATGTCCATTGCTTAGACGAGTCACTAGCGATAAGTGTAGATCGAGAATAGAATTCGGCAAGGCGAGGAGCTCCTTGGGGCCAACCGGTGCTACCCAGGCTTCTTCGAGCCGGGTCCGCAGGATTGCTTCCTGTTCTTTTCTTGCACGGTCCCATTTCATCATCTTTCGCTCTTCGCGTCGTTGCACAGTGACCAACTCAGCAACCTTCTTGGGACCCTCACCCTGCCGACTTTGCTCCCGCTTCAACCAGTTAGGCTCACTACGACTGTAGCTGCCTTTACCGAAAAAGCCTTGCTCCCAGAGCGCTCTTATCGACTTTGGATCTCGAATATGTACAGATCGTGTCTCGGGCGACCAGTAACCCTGATGAATGACCGAGGGTTCTGCAGGAGGGGGAGAGAGGACCTGCTTCGCCCAGGCCCAAAGCACATGAAAAAGTGACAGTGGGTTGTTGGGATAGAAGCTCGGCAAGGGGAATGTACGAAGAGGGACAGGCAGAGCGTAGATCTGGTGAAGGGGGGTCTTCTGCGGTTTACTGGAAGACTTGTTCCGTGTTTTTCCAGCATGAGGTTCTGACTGGGCCTCAGATTGGGGGGCGCCAGGCGCGGGTTTCTCTACCTCTGTCATGGTTGATATCACGCATTTCGATACCTTGAAAACCCGTTAGCCCGAGAACAGATGCTTCGATGGATATGGAACACATTGACGAGTGGGTTGATTGATCGCTCAGATACCGTTGTAGTCTATATTTGGACACTCATCGAGAGTATTGCATCTCTAAGTTCCGAATAAAGTCTGTCATCACCGCGATTGAACAATCCCCCATGTGTCATGATGTTGTCGCAAGAAAGCCGTAGCAACTGCGCGTGGATTCCTGGTGTAGATAACTCACCGTTTATAAGTAGCAACGTGAGAGCTCTGCTACTGCGCGCCGCAATAGAAACAGAGGCGACGCGGTATTTTCGGTCAATGGTTTAAATAACCCAAAAAAGAATGTAAGAATAATAGCCTGGTGGTAACAGGCAAGCAGCACAACGCTCACATATTTTCAAAGTGAGAGATGTAACATGTTGTGTTATGGTGAAGCAAGCTAGAAAGGAAAAAATTGGTGGAAGGTCGGTAGATACAAGCTTTTGTAGCTTATCAGCCTTTTTTTAGGTGGGGAATCTTCGGCGTTCGGACCAACCATGGAGGGGGTTGCTGCTTTATCGCATAGTTGGTTTTAGATCCGAGCATAATACTGTATGGTTGCATAATCCAGAGAGATATGCTCATTTCCATACATATTACCTAACAGAACTTCCACTTGTAATTCTCTTCATCGAAGATTTAAATTGCCCATGTTCAACCGTTACGCTAAACTTGTATAGGCGTGTGGGCCAATGACCGATTTTCGCCTGCGTATTCGTACAGTTTTGCGGCGCCTTCGATTTGATGTTTGGAAAATGACGATGTGCTATTTTCGTTTATTTGACCTGTCTTGCTTGGATAAGCTTTCTCTCGGTGTCTCATAAGAATTCTATATATTCCACTGCCTTTTCAATAGAGCAGATCCAACATCCTTACTGTCATTACCTATCTTTGCTACTACGATAATCTCAACCTAGACACCAAAACCTATCCGACAACCGGATAACCGCCCTATATCTTGTTAGATCTTAGGTACCTAGACTACACAATGCTCCTCTAATGCACACCATCATCTACCTGTTGGCCTGTGTAGGCCTGTTCTGGGGTTGTCTTGTCCTCGTCGTCCAAGGCTTGGGTACTTACAAGCTGTAAGTATCCATCCATCCAATCCATCCTCCCCCCAGTCCATTCCTCCGCCGACATAGTACTTATTTCTAACAAAAGAACCCGATAGTTTCCAACACTACTCCTCAACACCCGCTCAACCCATCTCTCCCACCCTCCCAAAAGAATCCATCCCCCATGTGACCATCATCCGACCAGCAAAAGGCCTCGAGCCCGCCTTATACGAATGTCTCGCCTCCGTCTTCCACCAGACATATCCACGAGACAAGCTGAGCATCTACTTCTGCGTCGAGTCTCGACAAGACCCGGCGTATCCCGTTTTGCGTAAACTAATCGCCGACTTTCCTAACTTCGACGCCCGCGTCTTCGTCGAGGCCGAGGATCCTTACCTGCGCAGCGATACGAATAACATCGGCCCGAACCCCAAGATCCGCAATGTGAGCAGGGCATACAGAGAAGCCAAGGGCGACATCGTCTGGCCTCTCGACTGCAACATCTGGATCGCCAAGGACGTCGCAGCCCGCATGGTCGACAAGCTCTGCGGCTTCGCATCCGACGGGAAGCGGTCGAAACCGTATAAATTCGTCCACCAGCTGCCTCTCGTCGTAGACACCGTGACGTCCATGAGCCACGTCGGGACAGAGGGTCAAGCCCTACTCTCCAACGCCTCGGTAACAGGCGGCACCCAGGGCGCAGGGGACGTAGGCGTCCCGTCATCGATCCTCTCGCGCTCCTGGGCTCACGGCGGCGGACGATTGGAGGAGATGTTCATGAGCACCACGCACGCGAAATTCTACTGCGCCATCAACACGGTGGGCATCGCGCCCTGCATCGTGGGCAAGAGCAACATGTTCCGCAAGTCGCATCTCGACTTCGCCACCGATCCCGCGCGTAATCCCATCCTCGCTCGTACCTCAACCCCCTTGCCCACAGGCATCGACCACTTCTCCTCCTACATGTGCGAAGACCACGTCATCGGCGATTTATTATGGCGCACGAATATCCCAGGCTACGCCAACCACGGCCTCGTATACGGCGATCTCGCCATCCAGCCCATGGCCGGCATGTCCATCCGCGCCTACGTCGCGCGCAGGGTCCGATGGCTGCGCGCGAGAAAGTGGACCGTGTTATCAGCGACGTTAGTCGAGCATGGAGTCGAGAGTCTCGTCTGCTGCTTCTATCTCTCCTTCGCACTGACAACCGTGCCCTGGGTTCACGAGACATTTGGTGTCTCCCAGACATGGACTACTCTCTTCCGTCTCTGGGTCCTAGGCGTTACCCTCTGGATGCTCGTCGATCGCGCCGTGTCCAAGAGATTACACGCCGGACTGAGTATCTCCGTCGACGAGAATACTCCTTCCTTCGCGCGGGGCGCGAGTCGTGGCGGCGCTGAGAAGAGGCCCTTTGGTCAGTGGTTGCTTGCTTGGCTCGGTCGCGAGATTCTTGCCCTGCCAATTTGGACTTGGGCTGTCTTCCTTGGTACTGGCGTCAATTGGCGCGGTAGACGGTTTCGCGTCCGCTCCGATATGACGGTTGTTGCTATGGATGAAGATACCACCGCCAGGATGGAGAATGGGAGGAGAAGTTCTGAGGGTGGAAAGATCGATTGAGTGATTGATTGATAATGACTAAGATACCCGCGTATATAGATGGATAGAAATATACATTTTAGACAGACTTGCTCTTGATTTGAGATGGATGAACGTTGTGAGGGAGGGCATTTATTCTCGAAAGCGTACGTACGCAGGTAAGTATATACCTCGTATTCATCCCTTGTTCTAATTTCGTATTACGCAAGGAGGTACAACACCCTGTCTGGTTCTGTCTGGTTTTCGTGGTATTTGTAAACAGTAGTGATAATAAGTAAGGTTGAAGGTCAAGCCATCAATCAATTTAGTTTAGACGTGAAAGAGGATAGGGTAGAGTAAATGGAACTAGAAGAAACTAGACAGTGTGTTGAAGCATGTGTATGTTTCTATAGCCTGTGCTATGCTGGCAACGAATGTATTCCTCAGCAGTCTATGTCAGGGGGGCGAAGAAAAACGAAGACAATGGGCGAACTATATACCTACCCAGCTATATCGATATGCGTTCTCTCGAACTCTCGAACCTAAATACGAATTACCTCACATTTCCGTGATGTTAGTCTACTTCATGGCACCGGGTACCTTCAATCCAGAGCACTTACCTACCTGTGGTTTGTAAGTTTGCAGTAGTTATGTGGAACAGCAATTACAACTACCAATAGTCGTAATACATAACTAAATCTATAGTGACACTTATCCAAGGCAGAGAAAACCCGGTAGGTCTGAAGTAAGGTAGGTAAAATAGCACGCAAAACATTCATATCACCAAAAAAGAAGAACACAGTAACTATTAAATCCCAAAATTACCATTTCATTCAATTCATCTGTCCACGATCTAGCGTGTCCAATCTCTATTTAAGTAGGTAGGTAGGCATATGTCACCCGCATATCCCCCGGCACATAAATCAATCCCAGCGTGTATCATTCCATAATATGCGTGCCATCTATAATGTGTGTGTGTATATATATACCAGACCTTAAAAAAAACGTTTGAACGTTCCATCTCTGGGTGATGATAATCTACGGTAGTAGTAGTCCCAACCTACCCGCAACTTATACAAACCGGTACCCAATAGGTACACGCAAGTAATATGAGATAACGTAAATAAGTAAGCTGCCATAGGCAAAGTAGGTAAGCGAGCAATAATAGGTAAGGTTATATAGGTAGAGGTAGGTAGGTAATTACCTAGATCAAAACAGGTAAATAACAAGAAAAGGATGATAAAAAACCAAATACAATAAACGGGAATGTGAAAACTATATAGGGGTATCTGGGGAAAACGAGCAATGATGAAATCGCCAAACAGGAATCCATATCATACCGCCATCCATATGAGTGACCGTGTATCCTGTACCTTTGATATGCAAAACAAGTCCCAACAGGCGCATATGCATGGGTATCGTGGAACGGGCGGAGTTCGACGGCAGGGTCAATTTCATAATCATTACCCTGGGACCCCACCATTCAAATTTCTCTGCTCTGCTTGATAAAATTCTTAGCGAGCTCATCACCACCCTTCTGTGCCATCTCCATCCAGTGGAAGGCGACACACATAAGTGCTGGGTCACTTCGAACATCGCTATCGATGCTGGGGTCCGAATTACCAGCGAGACCTGGCATCGAGGAGCCTAGACCAGATCTGGAGCGATCACCCTGGTGTCGAGTGCTGCTCCCGGAGCGGATACTCTCCATGATGGACGGCTTAAAGACATCGCGTGGTTTGCATAATGGCAGGGTTGGTCGAGCCACATGCTCGGGGTTAGAGAGTTGAAGAAGACCAAGTTCACGTTGCGCCGTCGGGTCACCCTCCTTGGCGGCAATTGTCAACATCCTGGCAGCGTCGTGCAATGAGCTCTTTGGAAACAGCGAGTCCGGCATGCTGCTCACGTTGTAATTATTGTTGGACTTGCGGGAGGCGGCTACTATACCATCCGCCACTTCAACCATGGTGGAAACGATCTCACTTTTGAGCGACATGGCCGCCACTACCGTATCAAAATACGCATCATTTCGATCGAGATCGAGGACAGAAGCAGGCACAAACGCACTAATGAACTGCAAGTCACGGAATAAAGTCTTGGGACGAATTTCCATATCCCGAAGTAGTGACTGGAGAACCGTGCGAAGTGCCTCTTGATGTCCTTTGTTGATGGGAGCTGTCGAGCGTGTTTCAACGTCCGACGCGATCCGTATGGCTAGACCAGATGTCGAAGATCCATGATGGGCAGTAGACCGATGTTCTTTATCGGTTTGCTCTTGCTTGCTAGAGCCGCCCTGATCGTCGGTTGGAGTGGCTTGGTTTCGTGGCGTCAGGCGTGAGCGCCGACTACCCGGAGATAGAGAAGCACGGATGAGCTGCTCCAGCTCATATAAGATGTTGAGTTTGGTGTAGGGATTGGGGTGAATAGAAAACATTCTTAATAGCCGACGGTAGGCCTTTCTGTACGGGAATGTAGTAGTATCTTTTAGGGCCGACGAAGACGTGTTTGTGGAGGCCTTTTCATTGATTACCACACTGCCATAATTTCGTGGGGACGGACTATCACGTCTATGCAGGCCTTGGCTGATCTGAGAGTCTCCAACTTCACGCAAATTGATTGAACTCTTCTTCTTTTCAAGTACCCGCTGTTTTGTGTGTCCATTATTTGCATCTTGGTTTGCCAAAGCCCGCTGCGCGACTTCATCATCGGCGGGGCGGAGATCTAAGCATTCTTGGCCTAAGTCGTTGAACCAGATATCTGTCTCCGAACCATAAGCATAGAGGAAGTTTCCCAGGTCGGATATTAGGAGACTGAGGAGAGTCTGACGGAGATCTGATAAGAAGCGATGCTTTTCTTCCGAAAGACGCTGTTGCTGAACAGTCTCGGTGGATGATGCGGTCGTGTCAGGTTGCGTCAGTGAGGCCGTCGAAGGTATCGATTGTTGATACGGATGCGAAAACAAGCCTGGCAAGCCGCCCCGGCTGCCAGTAGGAGATTGAGCCCGGGACGTGGCTGAACTGCTGGCTGAAATTGTTGAATTGAAGGGAGAGAAGAAAGTAGTGGCCGAGTCGATTGATGGCGACGAACCATAATGATAATTACGGGCATCTGACAAGTCCAATGCGGCTGTGCTCGCTCGAGACCAACTATGACGGCCTGAGTCGATCGAGATCTGACTTCTGTTGTTCATGGACATGCCGCGTAATACTGAACTTGGGCGGTTGGGAGTTGGTGTCCATCTTCGGTTATACTCACTGCTGATGACACTCATGGCATCGTCAGCTTCGTAGTTGCTCTCGCGGTCCCGCCCGCGACGAGGAGGACCGTCAAATATCTTCCGATCGCGCATGTATAATGCACTAGACCAGAGAACAGGATTTGCAGTGACACTATCGCCGACTAATCTGCCCACACAATTGTCGATTTCGCAACACAGGCGGTGGATTCGTTCTTCACCTACACACACCTTTCTAATGTGCGATTGCTGTAACCACTTGTTTGTCTTCTCTATCTGGTCATCGGTGAGCTTGTTAGGACCACCTTGATCCTCCCGAGCAGCAAGAAGTCCGAGCATCTGCGACTCTGCTTTGTGTATAAAATTTAACGTAGGATTACGCGCCAGCTGGGCACGGCTCTCCTGGAATGAACCTGGCATTCGGGGTACGCCCATAATCTTCAAAGCACTGCAGAGAGTGCGGGCGTGTACGTAGACTTCCGAGTTACGGACCTCAGTCACGTACCACATCTTATCTCTGAGAGCCTTCAGGCGTGTCATCATGGTGTCGATCAGTCCTTCATGTCTCTCCTGACTTTGCTTGAGCCAAATGAGCCAGGCATCGTACCCTTCAATGGCCGACGCAGAGTGATGCAATGAATCCCGGGGACCGCGTGAAAAGATGTTGAGCAGAGACGCGAATCCATTTTTCCGAAGCGAAGGCGAGATCAGTGCATTTAGTTGCTGGAGAGTTCTCCAGTACATATGCGCGGATACAAAATCTGACTGGATTCGCGATTGCGACGACGCTGCCGTTAACATGGCAATCAACACAGAATGACTCCCCTGGGTGGCTGTATCGTCACGTTTACGATATGGGTTCCGACTGTTCATACTTTTCTCTGGCGTGATTATCTTATTCTTGGACCGGTATTTCTTTAGTCTGGAGGCTCGGTTACTGAACGTAGTAGGTGCGTTATCGCCTTCCAGACTCCGTGGGATCTCAAAGTCTTCCACAAGTCTTAAGATAGAATCGCGTAATTGGTGGTAGTCCTTGCTGAGTTCGGATTTCTCCTCTGGCTCCTCGTCTTCACTAGCTGCGGAAGAATCTTCGTCATCTTCATCATCAGGGTCATAGGTCATCTGCAAAGAGAGCCTCTCTCCATCTGCGGAGACAAATAAAACGGCCCACCTCTCGGCACATGGATGGCACGAGCCTGCTACAGCGTCGGCGCCAAGCACCTGGGTCATCTCACGCATAGCCACACGTAGCTTTTGACCGTCTTCTTCGTAGCTATCTGGAGGTCGTGAGGGCGCATCTGAAAAAGGGGGAGAATACCGTTGAGGGGTACCCAAAGTTCGATCAATCAGGGGTTCATATGATGTTGTTTCGCTGCGTACGGGTGAGACACTCATGCCAAAGACAGACGTCGTATCCATGTCTCGCCTCGATGCTGCCACAGAAATAGGTTGGGAGATAGCTGAGAACCCAGAGATTGATGGTGCGGCAGATCGAGCACCGCTTGAGTGGGCAGATTGAGGGCGCCGTTCTGGAAACAGGGCATTGACCAGAGTAAGGAGATCAGCTGGACTAACAACAAGGTAAGGGTGAACCTCGGCGGTCTCTCGCAAGGAGGTAATAGATCTAGCGGGAAGTAGCCTCGCCGTCTTCTGGGTCCTCGACGGCTTGAATCGACCTACGAGATTCTCGATGTGTTTTTTAATCTTCAACGGTGTAGACACAGGCTGTCCTAAGTGGTGAGGTACCAGCATATCATTGACCAGGTCCCGGGCCTTGAGAGCGACGTTCTTGAGTATTCTTTGGCAGCCATACTCGGTGATGTTGTATTCGGCCATCATACCGAAGTTCTCGGGGTGGATGAGGACAGCCGTCAACCAGTTAGAGAAAATCCATTTGTATACAAACCAATGCCTCGTAGAGTCAACCTTGGAGGGAGCAATGTTCTGTAGATGGCGCAGGATTTCATTTCCTAGTTCCAGAACGCCTTCAGGAATACCCGTGCCATCTTCGTCGTCAAGGAGATCGAACAGATCATCCAGCACCTGGTCATAGAACTCCTCCATCCTTATGGAATCTTTGGTAGTCCAATCTCCAATGTCGTGGAACCTGTTGCCCTGGGGATCATCGGCCCTGTCCAGGAGGAACGCACCATCTTTCAAAACTTTCATGATGAACCATTCCATGCTGGAGCGTCCGGACCAGTCGCGCATGGCGGACCAAACGTTGACTATAGCTACAAGGACATTTTCATACTCCGTAGGAGCGGCCTGGATTAGACGGGCGCAGGCGGTTGACCATACCTGTGTTCTTCTCCTATCCTCGGCACTGTCTGGACCAGCCGAATTGGCGAAACATGTGTATATAAGCGCAGATAAAGGATCGTGGCGCTGAAACGATAAGAGCCGCTCAACAGCACTAGCAGAGCTCTTGTTTGCGGTGCTGGTACTTCCGCGCCCGCTAGATTGCGTGTTACCAAAGGGTAGGACGGATTCTATAGGGTCCAATCCAACATGAAATACAGTGAGAGCCTGGAGCTCGGTCACGCTCAGGGCACATAACCGAGAAGCCAGATAGTCGGGATTTGTCCGTAGCTGGGCTAAAAAGTGGAGGATCGTCTCCCTAGATGTGGCGTCGATGTCAGCGAGGAAAGGAGTGACAGGGCTACCACTGATGCTCCCGGCGACACTGGGTGGATGATCCAGGGTCTCCGAAGAGGCCATACCGGCCGACTGGAGGGGTTCCATGTCTGGCTCCAAAAGGGCATAGCGACGGGTGGCATCGCAACTATTACGGACATCCTGCACGGCATCATATACCTTGGCAAACATGTGGGTATCTCCAGATCGAAAAAGATCGGCCAGATTCCGTTGCGTAGTCTCGCCGCAACGGGTGAGGCGTGCAGACAAGGCGGTTGAGATCAGGCTCCTTTGGAGACGTATGCGCGTATTAGCGCGCTTGCGCTCTTGGTACTTGGAGAGTCGGACCAAATGGGCTAGCTCTTGAAGGGTGGTCCCTTCGTCCTCCACCGTTACGTAGTTGGCAGTATATTGGGATACGTCGGCCAAGAGAGGCTGCGGGAGTGTGCGAGAATGGCCATCATCATCTTGGTGGGTCTCCTTAAGAGTATCCTTAAGCGCATCCTTGAGTGCCGAGTGTGGCGTACCTGACGAGGAAACAACCGCCCGTTCATGGGCTGGGCTGGGTTGGGTTGAAGCCTGAGCCACAAGGGGCTTCAAGGGCACACTCGTGCCGACATCCTGTTTTATCTCGTCGTGAGAATTGTCGTCGTTTGAAACTGTGGTTGGCCCAGTGGGCTCGGGAGGCGGGGCAGAATGCACCGGGCTTCGTGATCGATGTCGGCGTGGTTGCGACGTAACGACGAGCGCATCGGGAGAGGGGCTTGGCGATCGGGATGGGTTCGATGCGGTCGGCGACACAGCTAGAGCGCAGCGCATAGACAAATCAGCAACCACGACCACGAGGCAAAGTATCCGTGCGTTGCGCGGGATCACTCACGAGGGGCTGGATGCACGCAGACCGGGGATGAGAGTGAACGCTGCATGGAGATCATCGTGAGTCCATATGAAAGATTAGGTAGCGGCGAGTAAGCGTCTATAGCAGCAACACCCGCAGGAGAGCTACTAGGCGCGAGCCAGCGTTGCGACCGCTCAGGGTCTTCGATGTTGCTCGGTTCGTAGATGTTGGGGGGCCAGAGGGCTTTCCAACCTCAGAAGAGAGTAGGAGGGAGCAGAGAGACACGGGTCTCGCTATTTATTAGTTCGAGACCAGTTGTTCTGACAGTCGAGGCTTCGCGCGCGGGGTGGGGATAGCTTAAGCAGTCTAAGCTCATGAAGCTACCCTGGCAGGCCTGACTGGCTGGCTGTCAGAGGTGGTGTAGACAGTGGATAATAAGAATACGATATAGATAGGGCGGCCAGGACAGAGTCGAGGAAAGCCGGTCAAGGCGGGGTGGCTGTTTTAGCTCATTTCAGCGACGGCGGCGGACGTCGGGACTCGGGCAGAAATGCGTATAGAAAGAAAGGTAGGGTTTCTGGTAAGGTAGCAGCAAGGTATCAAGGTATCGATTTGGGGACTGGGTGTGTGTGTGTGTGTGTGTGTGGGTAGGATGGCAGAGATGGTGAGCGATCCCGTCACCTCTTTTTCTTCAGTGCTGCTCTATGTTCGTCCGGCGTCCAGATGTGGCTCCTCCCCAACTTCGATCTTGAAGGGGTCCAAAGAGGATAGGAAACAGAAATATGGGAATCAGAAGAGAAGAGAGAGCAGCATGAACTAGTCTAGAAAAGAAGTAGAAGTAGAAGTAGAAACAACAACAAGATGGACCAAACCCAAACCAGATCAGTAATCGGCACTACTGACTTGCTGGCCAGCTGTACAATAATAGCTGATCCAGAGAATATCTAGTATAATAAGACAGAAATGGGTGTATAATGCTGTCGGTATGCTGTTCTGTCTGGTATCTAGCGTCATGTACCTGGACTGATGAGATGGACGGTGGTGCGGATAAGCCACCCCCCCTGTCGTGGCCAGCAGATGCGGCGACACCAATCAGCGACGGGCACACCGCAGACGACGGGGATGTTGTGTCGATATGGGTGGCCATTGTTACAGGCACACAGGCGGTCGCACAGCTGGTGGATGTTGGGCGCCGGCGCCGTCGTTCGCTGTCGTTCGCTGTCGTTCGTGCGCTGGTGTGCTGCAGGCATGGAGCATGGAGCGTGGAGCGTGGAGCATTACAGACTACTTACATGGGAGCCGGCACGCATGGGGCGCTAGGGTAGGTTGGGCTGGGTTGTATCTCTACTACCACCAACATGTATTGGACTTCTGGATGGACTGTACCTCACTACCTTTTTTGGATATGCGAATGGGGTTTGAATGAATGGGGTTCAAGGGGTTGGAGCGAGAGAGAGACGAGAGATAGACAGAAAGAGGGAGGGGTTGGCGTGGATAGACACGAACCGAACCGACACGAATCAATCAATCGTCCGTCCGCGGTGCCGATCCACCAACTCTTTCCTGCCTCGTACATTCTGTGTGAGTGAGTGAGTGCATTCTGTTCTGTGTGTGCCGCGCGCCCTTTCCTGTATTTTGTTTCTGTGTTCTTTCTTTCCCGGCTTCTCCCTCTATATCGTGGGCTCTTTCTGCGAAGGAGGGTGGCGACTAATACTCTGTACAGGTAAGAGGTATCTGTGCATGTGCCTGTATGTACATTGTGCCTGGTACATACAAGAGCGGCAAGTGCCACGAAATGCCGTGCTCAGTTGCTGCTAGCCATGTCTAATGCCAGACCCCCGCGGTACCGACCCCGTCCTCTCGGGGCGACCGCAATAGCCGCCAACTACTTGTACAATACCTAAAAATACCTGCGACTACAACCTTGATGCCAGATGGGACCCCTCGACGGATCTGCCCATCCACCATCCACCATCGCCAATACACATCCACATCCACATCCACATCCACGTCGACAACCACAACATGAAGCGGAGGGACATATTAACGGCAACATCTCCATTTCATCCCATCTCTCGATGTGAAACCAGCCTGTCCTCTCTGGCAATTTCTTCTCCCTATGTTGTTGATGTTTGTGTGTCTATCTACATGAGTGCCTACTGTACGCATTGGGATCATTCTGCAAGTGACTAACTGGTTGGCTAACTAACTGAATAGCAGCATATGTGCTTCTTGTTTGTTTGTATGTGTGTATGCGCACGAGTGAGTGAGCGAGCGAATGAACGAATGAGTGATACGATGAGTTGGTCAACAGTGACGGAGGGGGTGTAAGTAAGTAGGTAAGTAAACTGGCAACACAGCTTCCACCGCCTTTTTTCTCTGTCTACCTGGCATCGTCCTCCGCCTCACCATTGGCATCATCACTATTGAACACATATACACATACGAAGCAGAGAGAAACCACCTCCGTTTTCGTCTCCCTTCCCTTGCTTGGTCTGTTTGTCAACCGCCACCGCCAGATATCTTCTGACGAGGCGTGACAATTGTGAAGAGGCGGCGAGCAGCTTGCTGAGCTGGCCTTGCATCGTGCATATTACCATAGTATTACTATACCTTACCTATCTCTGTCTATCTGACTGTCTAAGCCGTTTGTCTGTCTTGTTTTGGTCTCCTTCCGCTATTTCGCATAAACTTAACAACTTGCAAAGACGACTCCTGAATGGGCGAATTGACGGACCAGATAACCGTAATAGCTAATTTTGTCTAGTAGTCAGCAATAATCGTTGTCTATTATCATTATTTATTATTGTCAAATGTCCCTTTTGCGCTCTTTTGGCTGGCAAACGAGAGCCGACGTCGTGAAAAGAGGAGCCGGGCTCCGGACCAGCCATCCAATCCACCCGATCCACGTCGCCCACGCGCCAAACCCTCGAGAGCCAGCTCCTCTTTTTTCGTCCTTTTTTTTTCTCTTCCCCCTTCCCCCTTTGCCAACGCATCGAAATGGCCACCTGCAAAGCCTGTAAAACCCGCAAGGCCAGCCGCTGCAAGCTAGCCCGATCCACGTCCGCTTTCTTGCTCGCCTGCTCGCCTACTCATCTGCTCGTCTTGCGGTTGGTCGGCAAATTCAGGCGCCCTGTCGCGCATTTCCTGTACCTTTTCCCATCTGTCCCTGTCGATTGGGTTCGCCGCTGCAGTGGATGGCTTATGCGCCGACATGACGACGAGGGGGATCGGACGAACAGCATGGCGTCGCAGAGGGTAAGGTGAAGGTCGACCGAACCCGCCAAACCCGCCATGGGGATTGGCGGCCCACTCGCCTGTCCCGAAAATCCTCGTGGCCGTTGTCCCATCCACTTCCGAATCTCTCTTTTCAGCCTTGTACCAATCTCTCAACCCTGCACGTCACCTGTGAGTGTTCCAGCAAAACCATCCCAGCACGACGTCCCCAGCGTCATCGTCTCAGTCACCAGTGAGCGGTGGAGATGTCTCCGTCTTGTCGGTTCTTTTAGCCCCAATTCTTGAGACCTGCAAACATGTAACAGATTGACTACCTATCCCGTCGTCTATCGTATATGGAGTAGTCCTCTTGTTGCCTTGCAGGCGACTGCGCCATACGCAGTGCTGCTCTTATCACATCAGGTCTACACATCGCCATAAATAATCAACAGATAAGACCTATTGGATACACGAGAAACACCAAGCATACTCCTCAGCCGGAATAGTCTCCGTCATCCCGCTGCGGTATTTCTTGTGCAACTTGCTCCCCGCTCCTCGCTTACCGCCGTATATTCAACGATTCGGGCTTCATAGTCAACCCTACGATTATTATGATTCTAGGAATCTGGTATCAATGCCGACTGAATGCTAACTGTTAATCAATTGGAATATGGTCTGGTTTATGCTCACGGGATCGCGACTCTCTACTCTACTCTCAGAGTATCACAGCGACCTATCCTCCAATGGAGCACGAACTGTGTGCGGCCAGATCTGCACCGGGTTAATTTCGAGGTATGATCCCGTCAATCCAAACAATTTGGCCATGGTTCGCGCGACAACCCCATCATCCACAACATTCTCTGTAGATCGGTTGTCTCCCGTCTCCGTGATACCTAACCATTTTCATATATGCCCTTCGTCTATCTATCCACACCCCAAGACAGGGGCATGTGTGACCGCCCCATAATCGACAAGCTGAAAGTACTTACCTATTTCATTCTTCCTGATTCTATTTCTGTTCAATGCAAGCAGTATAGGTGGGATTTACTAAGCCATAAGTCGACAACATGGCGGCGAGAGGACAGCAGCGCGGGTAGGGCGCAGCCGGGGACCCGTGGTTGACTGACACGTCGAGACACGGCCACGCTTTATTAGGTTAGGGATGAATAGCATGAATTGCGGAACGAATCCGGCATGGTAAACATCATCACATGGAATGCCAAACATGCAGAGTAAAGATGCATATTTTTCGAACGCATCGTCTCGTCGCTAACCATCTCCTATCTGGTAGTAGCGTAAGGAGGGAAGATGTTTAGGGCTTTACCGACTACCTAACTGCGCCCAATACGACTACAAATAATCAGACCGACTAGGTAGAAGATACCTAGTTGGGCGCCTCATTGATAATCCGGGGGTGAACAGGTAGGTTAGGTAAGATACATAGATACCTTATCTATGTGCGGCTCGACCGACATGTAACTATACCCAATACAACTTGATGAATATCTCCCTTCTTACGCTATTATTACCTTACATGCCCAACTTGACTTAGAATCTTAACCTTGATTACTATGTACATAGGGTATGTGACGAGATGTGTAGGTAGTTACATACGTGGATGGATGTTACTTACCTGACCTACCTACCCAACCCCAGCAATTACCTACCTACCTATCTAGATGAAGTAAGGTAAGGTAAGGTACCCTTACCGAGCCCGAGCCAGCCTAATTAAGGCACCTTTGCGCAGGTACGACAGCTGTCTGTCTGTTCTGTCATGCTGGTTCGGCTGCGTTGCCTAGGACATGGTTGTCGGGTTTTGCGTTGCTTGCATGATGGGATAAATACTTAGTAGGTTATTTCATGCGGACTAACTGGGTAAACCTGCCAAAACTTACATGGGTACTTGGCATTTATGCTTAATGTTGTTAATCTTTGAGTTCGTGCTTGGACGGCGTCTGAACTGCGCAATATGAAGCTCACTGATCTGTGTTGAGAATTGGTGATATGTATGTAAGTAAGTTATGTAAGCATGAAAATAGAATAGAGATGAGATGAGACTGTGATGGGGTACCTACAATAGGAACACAGAGAGAGATGGCATAGATATCGTGACGGTAATGGTGGTAGATAGAATAGAGTAAGTAATGAAACACAGCATAGATGGAACAATGACCGGCGCGCAACATCTGAGAGCCAAATTCCAAAATCTTCATTTTTTCATCTTTCTCTCTCTCTACCTAGTTTAACCACCTATATACCTTTACATTCCATCCCATTCATTACTCCATACCCTAGTATCATTTATTCTTCCCCGTCGGAATACAAAACAACACAACCTTCCTGCTCTCACCCTCCCCATAGGCTTTATCAACCCTATAATACCCCCGTCGTTCAAGCTGAATAATATCATCCTTCTTGAGCTTCGCCACACCCTCATCACACAAAGCCTCCTCCATCGTCGCCGTGACGGGGTTCAAGAAAGCATCTAAATCATCGTCTTCCTCCAGCTTATCTTTCGTAATCAAGTAATCAAAATCCCAGAGCTCGGCGTCAATTAGCTTCTGTCCCGAGGTCGAGAGCCAGGTCACCTTCTTGCTAGTAGTGCGCACGTCGCCCTGCAGGTTAAGCTCGCACGTGAGGCTCGTGATTGGATCCTTACCAGCCACGACGTCCCGCACGTACGCGTTGCCCCACTGCATCAAGGTGATCTCCTCGCCGTCAGCGAAGCTCTGCGCGTCCTCCTGGTCGAGAATCAGCTCCTTGCTGAAGGCCACCTTCTTGGTGCCCACGGCCGGGTTCTTGGGGTGCAGCGGCTTGTCCTCGGCTCGAGGCTCCGCAGGGGCGCCTTCTCCCGTGACGTTGACCCTGACGCTATTCTTCTTTAGGATGGCGGTGTGTCGGGGCGCGACGGGGTCGATTTCCTTCTTGTTGGCGGCCCAGAAGCTGGTCCAGTCCATCGTCACTACGTTGCGCGACGGGCCCTGCTTCAGGATAAAGTCACGCAGCGCGGGAATCGTCATGCCACGTCTCCTAACACCGCGGATAGTGGGCATGCGAGGGTCGTCCCAGCCCCAGACCTTGCCGTTGTCAACCAGCTTGGCGAGTTTCCGCTTGGAGAGGAAGGTTCGGATGAAATTCATGCGGGAGAAGTCCCACATGTACACTTGGCGCAGCTTGAGCGTGTCCAGAAACCATTGGAACTGGGGATTGCGATCTGTGTACTCGGTCGACCTAAGGGCGTGCGTCACGCCCTCGAGGCTGTCGACGACAGGGCAGGCCAGATCGTAGGTTGGGTACATCTTCCACTTGGTACCGGTACGATGGTGTGGGTCGTTGGGGTTGCATCGATAGATGACAGGATCCCGCATGGCCTTGTTCGGGTTGTCGACGCTGATCTTGGCGCGAATGCAGTTCTTCAGGCCCTCCTCGGTGCCGTTCTTCATCTGCTCGAAGATATCCAAGTTCTCGTCGACGGTCCGGTTCCTCCTCTTGGACTCGATTCCCTTTCCTCTCTCGTCGCGCATCGTCTCGACGTCGGTGTCGTCGGCGTACGCGTTGCCGGCCTTGATTAGTGTCAGGCATGTATCATAGAGGTGGTCGAAGTAGTCGGAGGTGTAGGTGACGACGTCGGGCTTGACACCCATCAGGGCGAGATCCTCGATTATGGCATCCTGGAATTCCTCCTTTTCCTTGCTCGGGTTTGTGTCGTCGAGTCGCAGGCGCAGCTTGCCGTCGTACGCCTGGTGAGCGAAATAGTCACTTAGTAGAGCTGCTTTCGCGTGTCCAATGTGAAGGTAACCCCTGGCACCCGATCAGCAACCCGATTGATTGGACGACATATTAGTTAGTTATCTTGGTGTTACTCACGATGGCTCGGGTAAGAACCGACAGACGACGCCCTTTTCGGTCTCCTGTAGTGCCAAGTTGTAGCTGGCACCGGCACGGCTAGCGGCCGCCACCTTGGCCTTGCGCTCGGAATCTGCAGCCTTGACCTCGGTCTGGATCTCGGGATGGAGTTGCTCGACGAAGATGAACCACCGCTGAAGATTGGCGTAGGAACCTTTGCGCACGAAGGACACGGCTACCCTGTTGCTCTTGATGGCAACCCAAATCTTGTGATCGAACTCACTCAAGGTGTAGCCAGAGAGGTATGTTCGAAGTGTCAAATGTTTCTCGAGGCGGATGAGATGAGGCTCGATGGACTTGAAGTCACCACCGAGCGACTCGGAGATGGCCACAAGCTCGTCGACCTTCATTTTTGATTGATAGTAAAAGACCAAATTGAGATTGTATGAATGATTAAAATAAACAATAGAAAGATCCGGGCTGAAACTGTAATTTATTTCACTTCGCTTGTCGTAGTTGAGCCCGACGTCGTCGTATTAGTGAGTCAACAACAAGTCATAACAACCCACCGGTGATGTGTGGCGGGGTCAAAAAAAGCATTGGATCATGGCGGGGTGACTCTACCAACTTAACCAACAGGGGAGGAGGGGAGCTTGCCGATAAGATTGTTTCGATAAGATAAGTAATAATGTTGTAGCCTGAGATGTCAGGTATCCATAATTTTCTCAAAAAGTTCAATTGAAGTTCGCTCCACCAAGTCTCATCACGACCCTTGTCTGGTCTGGTTTAGCCTCAGCCCGTCAGTCTCTGAGCTTCTGACCCGACATATCAGAGCTTCACGAGCGGCGACGATAACACACACAACCACCCACTTATCACACACATCGCATACCATGGCTACAACAAATCAGTGCATCGCCTCGATGGCGAGGCTCAACCTCTCATCTATAACCAGACCGACGGCCGCCGCTGCCACGATACCCAGATTATTAGCACCCACCACATCAATAACCCAGCTGCGATGGAAAAGTGCCGGCACCAGGGCTATGCAGGCGCGTGAGCGTGAGAAGGAAAAGCTGAAAAAGAGGAGGAGGCAGCAGCGTTTTAAGGAGTATAAATATGCCACGCCCAGCAAGGAGGAGCAGTATTCGTTGTGTGATGCCATGAGGTGAGGATATCCCGATATGCACAATTTGCCTGGTAAATGAAACGACTGTTGGGTTAATATAAATGATTTAGATACCTTCGCGCAGCAGAAGTTGGCCGTCCCCCCTCGCAAGCGACATACGAGCTCGCCCTCAAGATCCGCACCATCAAGAACGGCCCCGTGCTACGAGACCGCATCCGTCTCCCCTACCCCGTGAAAAACGACACGCGGGTGGCCGTGATCTGCAAGGAAGGCTCGGGCGCCATGCACGAGGCACGGTCCGCGGGTGCCGTGGCCTTCGGCGAGGAGTCTCTGTTCGAGATGATCCGCAACAACTCGAACAAGCTACCCTTCAACCGACTGATCTGCCACGTCGACTCCGAACCCGCCCTCAAGAAGGCCGCCCTGGGCCGTATACTGGGTCCCAAGGGCCTCATGCCCTCCCTCAAGACGAACACTATCACCAAGAGTATTATTACTATGATGCACGATATGGTGGGCGCCGAGAATTACAGGGAGAAGATTGGTGCCATCAGGATGCCTATCGGCAATATCCAGTTCACGCCTAAGATGCTCTCGGAAAATATCAAGACTATGGTTGGTTCCGTCCAGGGGAATATTGCGGTCATCGAGGACCGCGTCAAGAAGGATCTCATTGAGGTCGTGCTCTCGTCTACGAATGGGCCTGGGTTTAGTCTGAATGGTGCTTTTGCTTCTACTGATGAGAAGATCACGCCTGCGCATCTGAGTACCGCTATGTAAAATGTATATAAAATTACTTACTATTCCCATCATTGTAGATTGTTGTGGCTGTTGTATAGCTTGGGTCACAAGAACGGCACTGTATAAGAGTGTATCATACGAAAGCCAATTGTTTACAAGTCATGCCCCTTTTCCTGGTCTATTCGTAAATGTCTGGGTATCTTTTATTTGCAGGACTGGCAACATCGTCCCATATGCATGTGTGAGTATATGTATATATGACAAGCCAGTGCAAAGCAACATAATGCATTGCTCTGGACGTTTCTTTGCGTTCGTTATTCTCACTCAGCTACTCTTCAACGCCTTCACAGCCTCAGCCTGCGCATCTAGAGTAGCATACACCCCCATAAGCCTAAGCAATTTCGTCCGCCCCGGCACGCCCGCCTTTTTGGCTTCTTTCAAGGCAGCGTTGAGATCGAGGAGAAGCGTATTCCGACATCGTATCATCCTCTCCTCCATCCTTCGCACCACGGGGACATCCCGCCCAATCTCGTCCGCGAGTGAGTTTATCGTCGTGTAATCTTCCGCCAGCTGCGTCAGTTTCGCCGCGCTGCTTCCCCCCACATCTTCTTCTTCATCCTCTTCGTCGTCATCTGAGCTCTGATCGGCACCAAGAGCCAACCGTCCCTCAAGCGCAGCAATCCGATCATCGAGATCAAGCATCTTGCGACCTACTTCTATCTCTCCTCTCACGTAGCCTAATTCTCCCGTCAACCCCGCAACCTCGACCCTGCGCTCATGGACACGCGCTCGCACTTCTTCTACGCCCCGCCGAAAACCTAATAACCCTACCCGCACATCTTCTACCCGGTCTTCCCCGCCCTGGAGCTCGTCGCCTAAACCGAGGAAGGAAGAGTAGTTCGCGTTTACGAGCGAGAGAAGCTCCGTCCCGATTGCGCTGCTTCGCTCGCGTAGGTCGGAACGCAGATCTTCGAGGGTTTGGTGGCGCGAGGATAGGGAGGAGAGATAGATGCTTGCGTTGAAGGAGGCGGCTAGAAAGTCGCTGCGTGGAAGCGCGGTGGGGAAGGGGAGGGGGGCGTCGTCGTCTTCGGGCTCTGAGGCGGAGGGAGAGGGAGAGGAGAGCGAGAAGGGCCGCGGGCGGTTGGGGATTGAGGTGAGATTCGCCATTGTGATGGGTATGGTTTGTGTGTAGACGACGACGGGAGGCCGATGACAGAATATCTTAGGGCATAGGCGAGCTGGCCGCTGGCCTGGGCTGTTTTTGTTTTACCGCATGCACCAAGCTGTCCTCCTTGTGGCTGTCGTGTTTGCTATCTTTCCCTAGGCCGTTCGTTTGTGATTCGCGATGCCGTCATAAATGGCCGTCGTTCATTGCAGGTGTGCCAGGTACTGGGCTTTTACCTCTTGCCAAAATGAATTGGGTTTAGCGTGCCCGTCGCTTTTACTGAGGCTCGGCTCACCCAATAGTCAGTCAGGTTGCTAAAGATCTCTACAAACACATATAGTTATATAATTTATATAAAAACAAGTTTTTAAAACCGTTGTTAAAGATTAATATAAAATAGTTTCGAGCAATCCATTATAAAAACGGAGTTATGGCCATCGGCAGGGTCTATTACCCCCCGGACCCTAGTAGTCCAAAACACCTTAACGCAACAACCCGTTATATTGATTATTAACAGCAGGTATCCAATGCTGTCAAGGGGGTTGTGAACCACGCACCTCTTCTATTTCCCAGAGACAATCAAACCCAGGCGTAGCAAGGCAGCAGTCGTCCCTTACTAATCATGATGAATTTTGAGAACGAATGAGTAGTTGAAAAAACATGTAGAAGCAATACACAAGTCTATAGCTACAAGAAACACGGATAGTCGATAAGTCGATAGATGGGAGAGGCTAAGCCAATAGCAAAATCATGCAACCTTGTGCAGTTGAACGAGGGGTTTGCTATGCAAGTAGGTTAATGTGGTGTAACTACCTACCTAAGCTGCTGTCACATAGTAGCCGTACGGTTCTTGCTTTATCAAACTCAACAGGACCTGAGCACAGAAACTAGAAATGAATAATGTACGTATCCGCCTGGAACAGGTGGATGTGCTACCAAGGGCAAACAATGCATGCTTTGGTCGTGGCTGGTCTTAGACATCACTGGGCGGCAATGGAACCTCACACTAACTCACCTATCCACGTTCAGATGGACGGAGGCACTTTTCTCTCTCATCTATTCGTGTTCATCTAATCTTAAGCGACCAGCTGTACTATCAGCCGCATCACTAAGCGTATTTATTATTTCTATATCAGACATAGGCTCCGGTGCCCCTTGGGACGCACATCTGGCAAAAAACTGCTGTACAACCCGATGTAAAATTGTTTGTCTCTCTCCCTCTCATAACATTTGTTGATTGCGCTGCTAATTTAGCCGACCGACTTTCATCTGTTGAATTATGGGATGGTGGCACATATATATCAGGCCCCCATCAACGGAGGCCGCACATCAGGAGTTTGAGGAGGTGCACATGTAACAAATTTCACACGTTAATCACTGGGAGCCATCTGATGCCGAACTAGCCCGATGAAAGGCAAGGTAACAGTAGTTATTCTCCTTCTTCTCCTTCTTCTTCTGGCTTAGAAAAGTAATTACTGCGCGACGAATAGTTAGCGCTAACTAGAAATGAATGCTACAGAAGATTATTAGTATGTCTATGTTTGGACCAGATATTCCTGGGCTTTGCCGAATTGAGGACCTCATGCCATGGGAATACTATCATGATGAAGAATATCGGTCCGTGGTCTTTTCGCCGCATCGACCATCTGGAATTCTTGGGGCCGCTTTTGTTAGCAGTCGCAAAAGACGCAGGTGTTTTAGAAGTGGACGATAGGCCATTCAAGCTCAATGACCTCGCGTGGGTAACATTTTTCATGATATGTGATATAAGCACCTACCCACCTGGCGTCGTTGTGTCGAGTTTGAGAAATACAATATATTCTATCTCGGACATGAAGAGATCGACTCCCATACTTGTAGTAATAATCCAAGCTATTCATCAGTTCCTATAAACATATTAAGCAGGACGAAGATATCATGAGGACAAATAACTAAAACGAAAAAAAAAAATAACAATACCCCTTTGATTATAAACATGCGACTACCCCTTACTTTTACGATTTTGGTGGCAACGAGGGAATGACAGATCGCTAGCCAAGTTCCTAATATGGGTACCACTATCAGCGCCGAATTAGTTTCATAGATCGTATTTTTAATAGGTTGTTATAGTGAAATGAGAGTCGCGGATCTTGCTGCAGATCAAGTGCCCAGAGCTTATTTGGCTCCTCGCTTCTCCTTTCCGGGTTTCTGGCCGGTGTGAAATCATGTATTTGATATAGGCTCCGGCGCCCTTTAGAACCCGGACCTCAGGTCGTACGTTTGGTTATTACAACCCGACTTATGTTTCTTCTAAGAAAAAGGTAATAAACAGTGTCAAGTAGACTAATCACCTCAAAAAAAAAAAAAAAAAAAGAAAGCTCTGCCAAGAATCGAACTGCACCCCTAAAAAAAGAATCCAGGTTGCAGGATCTACCATGCCTTTACTGCTGGACCGGAAAGCCCTTGAATGCCTATGGCCCTGCCTCTGACACAAGGGTTTGTCCTGCCGACTACTTTACCGCTCGACCATATAGATCAAGTTCGGGAACGTCTTTGTTGAAGGGGTGCGCACATATCGAGGTTTATGTCCTTCTGAACCTGCCCCTGTTCTATTAAGCTAGGAGGACTTGCTGTATTGTCCGCTCCTTCCTCGTCCTCAGAGTATTAACTCTTGTTTATTGACCTCTCAACAGCATTGGCTCTGTTAGCCTAACACCACACCTTTTTTAAAAATTTTTGATTTCTTTCTCTCCCTCTCCTTCACTGTGATGTAAGTATCGAGTGCTCAGACCTTGATCTATCTAAGGACTCTTCAAATGAGGGCGCTTTTATGAAGAAGAGTTATGCAGGCTATTGAGAAAATAAGGGGATCTCAATACTACGCTTCTAACGCGAGAACCTCTTCAATCGAGCTAGAAGCCTAACTTGAACGAAGCTCTAGACATGGCGAAGATTATACTAGACTGTGTCGGATTTAGGACTCCCTGGATAGCACGAACGTAAGCAGATTATTTTTATCCTAAAATTGCAGAATAGCATATATTGACGGATGGCATAGCCTTCTGATTGGGGCCGACGAGGACGAGCTATACCACAAGCCAGATTGGTATACAGAATTCATTTTGGACCGCGAGGATGAAACACAGCACGTATCGCCTATCTTAGCCAACGACCTGGAAATGTTACCGGAGAAGCTTACTGTAGTAGAGTTTCTCTGTATAGCCGGCTGTACCATAACGCGTTTAAGTCTGCATCGGTATCAATGTCATCAGATCATCCCGGTACCAATCTCACACACTTTCACCCACTCTTGATCCCTTTTATCAGTATGCTTTCGAGTTCTAATTTTAATGAATAAATAGGTCACTGTTATCTCGCTTCTTACGCGAGTTGTACATGGCTATTTTGATCAACGTTAAAAAGCTTCAGGTTTTTAAATCACCAATTTTAGATCTCCGAGGTGAAGAGGCTATCGAGAATATGCATAAATTGCTGACGATCACACCAGACAAACCTCCAACATCTTTAATGACTTGATGAGGGAGACCTTCCCCTTATTTCTGATAGCCGCCAACAATCTTATGCAGCCTTTACCGTCGCCGTTGGCGAAAGTTATCTTTGCTGTTGGCGAAGGTTATCTTCGTCGCAAAGAACGCCGATGACACACAACACACAACAAATATCTCAAGGCCCTCTGACCTCAACTGTTCCACCCCGGAGAAGTAAAAACCACATAAGAACCAATACTAAGAACGAAGATGCCGAGACTAACAACACAAATATCAAAAACCTGAAGAATACCCAAATCCTATACCGTCAAGTCAAGCCACTTCTGCCAGTCCTCCCACATGGTCTCGCCTTGGCGCCATGTGCTTGACAGGCAGCTGGCAGTGCTGGGTTCCACTACATCCGGTACCGGCGTGAGCTTCCCAGCATGCGGGCGTACGGGCCATTACTTAACGCTACTAGCGTCCTTCGGCTCTCCGACTAATACCGCATAGTTCCGACCCTATCCGAGCTGTTTGATACATACCTTACTTGAACGCCCTCACACAGAGAACAAAACAGTTTACAGATACAGCATACACCTGAAATCAAAGGAAAACAGAGGAGAAATGGCAGTCATCCCACCGTGATTCTTCCAGACGATTTAGGGGTTCTGCAAGGCAGGGAGGTCTCGCAGAATTCTCTCATCAGCCCACTCGAGCCAAGTCCGGACCGAGAACGTTGAACCACAAAAAGGCCGATCATTGGCCATTGTTGGTTCATCGCGTCGCACTAGAATCCACCCAGTTACCTGGTTACAGTGGGTAATGGCGAGGACGCCGGTATAATCTTATCAATCTGATCAGTGATTTTCAATCTGCATCCCCATCTCCATCCTGATCACCCAATCCCCTCATATGCCGCTCTCTCAGGCCACTCGCACCGTTTCCCTCCGATCTCTCCCCCGCTGCTAGAGTAGCCAGTAGCCGCTACTAGGAGACTCGCCTCGCCCGGCTGAAACCTCACCTTCGCACGACGGCACCAGGAGAATTCTTCACCTTCACCGCACACAAGACACAAGACACAAGACGACGTACAAATTGGCCACGGCCAACGCTCGCACATTCAGCCACGCTTGTGCTCATCTCTTCTGATCAAAATACTTGACAATTATTCAATTAAAACTCTAACTGATACCGGAAATCCATTGTCATCTGTTCTCAACGTTGCAAATCCTACCTTGCAAGGCCCCATCATTCGAGGGGCCGAACCTCGCCCGTCCGCGGATTCCTTCTTTTGGCTTATTACTCCGTCTGCCTCTCATGCCTTTGGACTCTCCCTTGTAATCTGTCGATGGTTTCTTATAGTACGTGCAAGCCTTCGACGATTACATGAATCGTCAAGCAGGACCCCTCATATTAGCTCGAACCTTCACCAGAATAAGCACCAAGGTGCCTACGACATAGTCGGTGATTCATTCCTAGGTAGCTAATCAGACTCAAACGCATGGGCTTCTCACTATCTTTGTCGTTTTTCAACATTCAGCATGGCGTCCCCTGCCGTCCTAAATTCATCCTCCAAAGCTACTACGAGGCCACACCCGACTAAACTCGCCATCTCACCCCCAGCGGCCGCTTCCTCCCCTGGTTCGGATTTCTCTCCATCATCAAATGTATCCACGCCATCCTCTTCAACACCGCAGTTAGCTATCAAGCCTATGAGTGCAGGCTCCAACGTGGCTGTACTACCTACAAAAACTTCCATTACCAGCAAGGAATGGGTCATCCCTCCACGTCCGAAGCCTGGTAGGAAGCCCGCCACCGATACACCGCCTACCAAACGCAAGGCACAGAACAGAGCTGCCCAGCGCGCATTTCGCGAGCGGAGGGCAGCCCGCGTCGGCGAGTTAGAAGAGGAGCTAGAAGAGCAGCGCGAGGAGAATGAACGTATCCAGCAACAGCTACGTCATCAGATCGAGGGCCTGAACGCCGAGATTGAATCTTTGAGGAGCCAGAATGACTCTTTTAAGGCGACGCTGGAAAAAGAACGTGCCGCACAGGCAGCTCTCGCCAAAGAGCTTGAGTCTTTACGATGTCGCTGGCGAGACGAAAACTCCAGTGTCTCATCGAGAAATGGGAGTTTCATGTCACATCATGAACGAATGCAAAGCTTCTCTTCGCAACACCAAACCTCGAGGAGTAGCATCACCAACAACATCTCCAGCCAGCGTAATTCTACAACGGCATTCTCCATACCCCAGATGATATCCCCTCCGGATTCTTCGGCTTCATCCAGCCATCTACAAGCATTGCCAGATATCGCTGGCTGTGGAAACTGCAGTTCCACTGGGGCATGCGCTTGTGTTGATACTGTGCTCGCAAGCGCCACGGTTGAATGTGGTAAATGTAGCCTCGGCACAAGGTGCGAATGTCTTGAAGCTGCGCTGAACGGCTCTGCACCTGTCATCGAGACCGAGCTGAAACGAAAGCCCTCGTCTATTTCTGCTATGGCTCCTGAAGAAAAGCGACAGAAGTCAGAACCGTATCCTAATGAGATCGATTTTACTGCCATGTTCTCCAAAAAGAAGGTGTCGATTGCAGCCCTTGCTCCAACAGAGCCTCTACTCCCGCCGCAGCCACCACTCCCACCGCCACGAGAGCCGTGCGGCTTTTGCACAGAGAGTAGTTATTGCATGTGCGCCGAAGCCGCAGCCGCCCAGACCCTACCTCCCATGGGCCAGCAAGTTCAGACACCCCCTCCTTCAGAGGATGATGTGGGCCCTTCTCCCATGGAAGTCACTTCGACGGGGGCCATCAAGCTACCCAGTCTAAGCTCTCTTAATCGCAAGTCGTTCCAACCCGCACGCAAGCCCAATGGTTGCGGTGCGAATGGGCCCGGAACATGCTCCCAGTGCCTCAGGGACCCTAAGTCCGGGCTCTTTTGTAGAAGTCTCGCTGCCACTTTCGCCCGTGAATCTGGGAGTACGTCCGGCGGGTGTTGCGGTGGTTCGGGCGGCTCTGGATGTTGCAAATCTACCAATGCGCCCGCTCAGACCTTCAATACGTCTGTGGGGGTCAGTCTGTCGTGTGCAGATGCTTATCAGACCTTATCAAGTCACCCGGGTTTTGAGCGGGCAACCGATGAACTTGACACATGGTTACCAAAACTGAAGGCTGTGCCTAAGCCGGCTAATACGCTTGGTCGGACGGCCCTAGACGTCGAAACGGCAAGCATCATGGGGGTATTAAAGGAATTTGACGTTCGATTTGGGAGAAACAAGTGAATGGCATCAGTGTTATGTCATTGAAAGAAATAAAACTAATAATGAGCAATTTGTTGGCGCCCGAGCATGCGAACTATGATACAGTATGCTACGATAAAAAGACTACCATCCATGCATGCCCTTACGTCCAAAGAAGAAATGCCCCTCAAACCGTACCATTCAAATTGTCAACCCCATATTAAGCCTACGGCCCCTACTACTCAACTCCACTTTATATAAATTGGTTGACCGTCTGTGGTGACCAGTTAGCTATCGGTGTGCTGGATATTCCATCACGTGGAAGATCCTCGGGATGGCGCTGTCTCGGCGACCCCAGAAGAAGTATGCTCTCTTCTTGAACCCAAGTTTGTTTTCGTAGAACTGCACAGTCGTTCTCTGCTCCTTTGCACTCAGTGCTGCCAACTCAACGGCATCTACCTCCTCAGCTTCATCTGCCATCCATTGCTCCGCTGCATCGGACACGGAGCCTTCAACAAGAACAATGATCTTGACGGCGAGTACGTCGGCGATCTCCACCATATGGTGCATGAGTCTGGTTCCATTGCCTCTCTCCCGGACGTGGGGGTGAATGCAGATCTCAGACACGACTGCTTTCAATGAGTTACATGACTTGCCAATTGCGGGATGGACTCACATAGGAATTCTTCTTCGAGCAATTCTGGGTCAGCACGTGTGGCGGCCATCAGAATGCTATAAGCTGGTTTCTTGTCTGGTGGGCGGTTTGCCGGTAGCGCAATTCCCTCCCCCGTCTTAGAATCACGGTACTCTCTGAATGAACGGAGATAAGATTCGAATATGATGAATCCATGAACCGCAGACTGCTCACAGAACCCCGAACTGGCCGCGAGAATTCTATAGCACGGGTACCCCCCTTCAAGCTCGCGTCGACGACAGTCCACTAAGTCGGTGGCATCGGGGTAAACCTGCGGGAAAGAAGTCGATTCGACCTCGACAATAGCTTCCGTGTCATTCTCGCGCGCGGAGCGGATCACGCTCTCAGTGTATTCAGAGTGCGAGGTGGAGGTTGAGGTTGGCGATGGCGCCTCAGACGAGCTGATATCGTCATCGTCCATTGTGGTATTTCCGCAAAGCAGGCTCCCCGACAATGTCATAGCGTGCAGGAGTTGGAGTAGCGAACCCGCAGCCCGACGGGAGGCCCGTCTCATGCAATCCATCTAGCCGGGATCGAGTCGTATATATCTTTTCTACCCAAGCGAGACAAGTTAATAACCGATGCGGATGTTCCCGTCAAGCGCGCCGCCCACTGCAGGCCTAGTGAAGTCGTATATGAACCCCCCCCTTAACGCCGCCAAGACGACATATGGCTGGCTGAAAGCGTCCTCTTATCGAACGCTCTGCTTCTTCCTTCTCCTCGGATGCAAGGCTGGGTTTCGTGGACGGTTCATGCCTACTTACCTCCTTGGCTTCGGTCCAGCGGGTTCGCTGTTACGGTTGACAACCAACCCAATATATGAGACGCACCTGTTGCGTTTCGCTCCCTCCCGAGGGCATACATGCCCTGCCTTTAAGTACGCCGCGCGAAGTGCCGATCGTGGGGGTTGTTGGAACGTTTTTGGTTCGGCAGACTCATTCATGTCACGAACCCCTCAGATTCGAGAACTTGTGATTGTTCTTTTGGAGTAGCGCGTCTGAGGTCAGCACTGTACGCATTAGCGGCGACCTAGATTTTACCACGTGCCCGTCCGGCGGTATCGCGGACTGTTCACCTTCGCCCCCACTTACGAGGTAAGAACGAACCGACACCGAGGTGTTCCCGTGCAGTATCGTATGTTGCGAGGCAGTGGTATGATGTAAGGGGGGTTCGTTCTGGTGTTGTCGTGTCGTGTCGCCTTGTGTAGGTGTGGTGATGTGATGACGGGTTGAACGATGTGTTGTTCACAGTTGCCTGAGGTTTCGGCTGGCCCGGCTGTGCTTTGTTGTTGGTAGGAACTGCTCCGTGTTATATTAATCTGTTCTACGCACTTCTATACTACTACTTAATGCAAATACAGATTTCAGCAGAGTCACTATGCGTTGCCTTACATTCTACTCGACTTGAGATAATGTGTATTAGAGCTTGTCCTTACAATTGGCGTCTCTCACCTTCCCTGCCTCCCAAATCGTAGTTACAAACCATGCGAAGCTAGCCAAACATCTTACAAGACACTTTCTTTGTTCACATAGCCCATTCACCCGGATGGGAGAAGTCGCACCCATCTGTTTCATCAACAATATCCTTGGTCTTGAACAATGGACCATGCTAGTAGGGGATATAAAGCATCCGAATCTCGGCTTTCTTTCAAGTGTCCTTATTGTTTGCAATGTGTAACAAAGCTCTCACAGACGCAAAGAGATATACGCGCTACGAAAGATAAATAGCAGTTATTACAGTAAGGAAGCCTCCTCGGACTCTAAGATCAACCAAACATGTGTCCCCGTCACTCTGAATCACCTCCTCCCCAGTCGGAATCAACTACTACTCCTCGTCCGTCTGGTGATAGTATCGCACTTTCCTCTTCTGCTTCTACTTCTACCATTGCCACTACTTCTACTACTGCGAGGGGTACCTTGAGTCATACAAGTATGTCTGATACTGATAGCACTGCTCCTTCTTCTCACCCTACACCTTCCCCTACTCCCCCATCTACTTCCTCGGCTCCTTCTCCAATTACCACTCCACCTGAGTCTCCCCCTTCTACTCCCCTACCTACTTATGAGTCCTTCCCTCTCACTCCGCCGCCTGATACCCCTCCTCCTTCTCCTCCTCCAGTTCCTGAGTCTGAGTCTCAGCATGATACTACTGACTACGCTCGAGAGGCGAATTCGATTGATAGAGCTCTTGCTGCGTTGGAGTTGGCGAGAATTGAGTCGAAGAGGCATTGATAAGCGATGAAAAGCTGTGATTCTTCTTCTTTGTTTTTAACTATGTTTGATTTTGTACCTAGAGAATTATAGAGAAGGTCGGAATTAGAGAAAGGCCGAAGTAAGTTTGATACAAAATAAAAAGAAACCAAGTCGATGTATAAAATAGATCTGGCTACTTGCGCAACCGGCATGTGAATGTGAATATTAGAAAAGTACCTACCTATCTATAACCAGAATTATGGACTCCTCGTATCTCACTATTTATACTATGCTATTTGATCTTTGTCTGGATATACGTTTTTTGATAACAGGCTTGGCGAACTTTGGGGTTGATGATTAAGGCATTTGAGGACCATTTTCCTAAAAGGGTAAGCTTCACAGTGTACAGACTCTAGAGAAACACAGACCTCAAAGCTGTATTTATCTAGCAAAGTCACTGTGCGATCACATTATTTGTTTTACTGTACACGATCGCCCTTCTGCTGAATCATCACGCTCTCAGGTTTCTTCGATTTCTAATACTACAGGTGTATACAACGAGTATAAAAGGAGGGCGCAGAAAATCAGAGTTTGGAGTTCATCAAGATGTTCAAACATATAAAATCAAAGTCTTGGTCTCATACGTCCTTTAAACAATCCATTCCGTTCTAATCTACTTGGTGTACAACTCCAATGGCACCAGTCATCCGCGTAGCCCTCATCGGCCTCTCCGCCTCGGCAAAGGTCAATTGGGCCGAGCAAGGCCATTTGCCTTACCTTAACTCGGCACGGGGTAGATTGCACTATGAGCTTGTCGCACTGCTTAACTCTAGCGTGGCGGCCGCCGAAGCCGCCCGGAAACACTTCAACCTAACACCTACCGTCAGAGTCTATGGTCGTCCTGAGGACCTGGCTGCGGACGAAGAAGTCGACCTCGTCGTGTGTAATACGCGTGTCGACACCCATGTCCTGACCACGGCGCCCTCGCTTGCCGCCGGCAAGGCCGTATACATCGAGTGGCCGCTTGCGGAGAACTATGAGGCCGCGCTCTCCCTAACGGGTGGCCGACGCATCGATAACAGCATCATCGGCCTTCAGGGTCGCGTCTCGCCCATCGCGCTTAAGCTTAAAGAAGTCCTGAGATCAGGACGCATCGGGCGCGTGCTGAGCAGCGACGTCCGCGCTTTTGGGAATCTTGGCCGCAGAGATACCGTCGCTGAGTCCGTGGCGTATTTCACTGATAGGAAAGTCGGAGGGAATCACATCACCATCGCGTACGCGCACACCGTTGATTATGTGCATGATGTGCTGGGCGAGTTCGACGGTTTCCAGAGTCGCATGCAGCTGCAGCGTCCGCTCCTGAAACTCAGGGATCAGAATGACGTGACCACGGAAAGAGAGATCCGCTCCGACGTCCCGGATTTCTTGGCCGTGCACGGCAAGCTCGCACGGGGACGGGCGGATATCGATATCGCGGACGATGCGACGCTGTCTTTCACCTTCCGCTCTGGTCAGCAGTTCAAGGATACCCCCGGATTCATCTGGACCATCAATGGCGAGAAGGGCGAGATCATGGTCACGGCCAACGGCGCCTATATCCACTCGGACTCATATAAGGACCCCGTCGAGATCAAGTTGCACGACCATGCTACGGATCAGGTCGTGCTGATTGAGTGGGATTGGCAGGAGTGGCAGAAGGAGCTGCCGCGGCGCGCGAGAATTGTCGCTGAGCTGTATGAGCGCTTTGCGCATTGGTGGGAGAACGGAAAGCCTACGGGTGAGCTCCCGGATGAGAGGGAGTGGCCGCGGCTTCATGATGCTGTGGTTAGAATGGATGAGTTTAGGGAGCTGTTTAGACAATATGACGAGCAGAGGGTTGCTTGAGGTATTATTTGTGATGAAAATAAAAACTACGGTTTTACTGATCTTATGTCGACAATTCAATATATTCCTGTCGAGGCTACGAGCAGAATAAATGGCATAGCACTGGGCTCTTTCAGGCCTAATTGTATACCATTTATTCTGCACATAACCTCCTCGTATGTTCTTTCACGATGATATGCTTGTGACTGAGTTCAAAGTTCTCTCGATGAGTACCCCTGGATACACCGTAAACACATCCGCAGGCCGGGTAGATACGGATGGCCGACTCTTGTAAGTAGACGCCGGTGTCTCGCCTTTCGTCGGCTGATAACGTTTTCCTCTGGTGGGGAGGCCTCTCGCGCAATAGCATGCACCGAGCGATTGGGTCCCTAATCCGGGACGATTCAGCGGCGCTCAAATAAACGGGCCTAATTGGAGAAGGCGGACACGCGACGAGTGGAGGCACCGAAGCCCTACAAGACCGTCCGTATCGCTACTGGAGATGGTGCGCTGATCGACGTCATCCCCCCTTTCGCTAACGGGGGGATCCCGTTGTTAAAAAAGTTTTTGCGGGATTAAAAAGGTCCGCCATGAATCTCGGAGAACCAATGGAAGTTAGGGGTTTCAGCAGGAGAAATTGCCGTACAGGAACCAGTTTCCCGGATCTACACTTGTACTTACCTAGAAAGCTGTCATTATGCTTAAGAAGTAGTCAAGTCCATGACAGGCTATACGTAATCTAGTTGTTTGATAACACAGAGTTGCACATCACACGACCCTGACACGACCTATCTGCCTATCTCTCTTGAAGAGCACTAGGGACATGTGTAATGAACGCCTAGATCTTGGTTAGATTATTTTACCTGATACGTTTTCAAAAGACCGTCGGTGTTTGGCTCCGTACCGAGCCGTCCCCATTCTATCCCGGCGCCTCCAATAACGTCCTTTCAATTACGACTAGCTCACATCTAGATTACAAGTAACTGCATGCGGTCGATCGTGTAGTGTACCATGGTACAGCGTGTGTAGAATCGATTTGCAGATGACGCGACCGCTTTATACAATTGCAACACGGGAAATCCCGAATATTATAACACATGTTATAATATTTACTTAAATGGAGGCACAAACATGCGTCACTTGTATCTACTTGCAGTGCTGAAGAATAGTGTAACTCCAGTTGTTAAATAACGCTAGGCAATTCCTAGCGAAACTCACCGAACGAAGGTCCTATATCCCTGCTGCCCCTCACTACAACCCTGTAACCTGGCTCTGGCCTGGCTTCAAAGATCATGACTCTCATCAGATTCGGGCGACCCAGTTTGTCGGGAGCTAGATAAGCCAACTCAATAATCGGCCCCAAGGACTCGGAAAGAGTGCCTGACTAACCTTAGTGTTGCGATAAGTCTGTGTATCATGTACTGTAACCGTCTTTTCGAGAAATGGTCCCGAGGAAGTTCGTTATGGGCAAATTGCCATCGTCCTTATCTTGGACCCTGGTCGCTGGGATCCAGATCCTCGGCGATCCCTACCTCTCGTTTTGTTCATATACTCTTCTAGTCTTTAGCTTTAATTGATTTGTTTTTCCCGACTTCTTGCGCTCTCCTTTACCACTCTAAATCTCCTGGACACGCGACACCCTCATGGATTTATAGTAGTAAGGGATCTACCGTCTAGTCTTCTCTTTAGAAACGCTTTCAGTAGCCATTCTTGGTTTGGTTATTAGCTGCTGGTCCATTGAGCACACACAAGTCTATACCACGCTCACGTCGAGGCTGACTGCCATCGAGTCGAGATGGGTGTCAAATCCGATGCCATGGTCGCCGATGGCCACGAGACGGACGCGGGTTCGGCCGACCAGGTGCTGACCTCGCTTGGTTACAAGCCCGAACTGCTGCGTACACGATCGACCTTCCAAGTCGCCTTCATGTCCTTCGTCCTGGCCTCTGTCCCTTACGGTCTTGCTACTACCCTCTACTACCCACTGGTCTGCGGTGGTCCAGTCGACATCATCTGGGGTTGGGTTGCTGTGTCCCTCATTATCATCTGTGTCGCAGCATCTCTCGGAGAGATCACCAGTGTCTATCCAACCGCTGGTGGTGTCTACTTCCAATCCTTTATGCTTGCGCCCGAGAGCTACCGTCGTCTTGCAGCTTGGATCACCGGTTGGTTGTATGCCGTTGGCAACATCACCATTACACTATCCGTCAATTTCGCTACTGCTCTGTTCCTTGTGGGCTGCGTCAATGTCTTTCAGACACCTGATGGCAAAGGTGTGCTAGAGGGTAGTGCTTACCAGGTCTTCTTGATCTTCCTTGGTATCACGTTACTTTGCAATCTCGTGTGCTCCCTATGTAATAAGTGGCTGCCAATCCTTGATGTACGACTTATCTCTCTCGCCTCCGCTTTCCCTCCTGCTCTTAACTGTGTCGAATCTCCATGTGCTAACTAACTCCCTGTCATTGTAGACCTTTGCCATCTTTTGGACATTCATAGGCGTAATTGCTATCTTGATTACTGTGCTAGTCGTTGCCAAGAATGGACGCCATAGTGGTGCCTATGTGTTTGGCCATTTCGAGGTCAATTCTGGTTGGGTGCCCGGCTGGTCATTTTTCGTTGGCTTGCTGCATGCTGCTTACGCCACCTCTTCGACTGGCATGATCATCTCGTAAGAATCTTCCACCCTCCTTCTCGCAAGGTCACCCGACATATAATTGGTCTGCATTATACTAATCTGCGAGCGTAGCATGTGCGAGGAAGTTCGAGCTCCTGCTACTCAGGTGCCTAAAGCCATGGTTCTGACCATCCTATTCAACCTTGCGGCTGGGCTTCTCACCCTCATTCCCCTCGTGTTCGTCCTTCCCGATATCCAAGAGCTCATTTTGCTTGCGCAACCTGTCCCGGCCATCGTCCTCAGTGCCGTAGGCAATTCAGGAGGCGCGTTTGCTTTATTGATTCCTCTGCTTGTCCTGGGTATCATCTGTGGCATTGGTTGCACTACAGCTACGTCACGCTGCATCTATGCATTCTCGCGCGATGGCGCCATTCCCGGCTCGAAATGGTGGAAAGTCGTTCATCCTAAGCTCGACGTGCCTTTGAACGGTATGATGCTTAGCATGGTGATTCAGATCGCACTCGGTCTCATCTACTTTGGCTCTAATGCGGCCTTCAACGCCTTCTCGGGCGTCGGAGTCATTGCGCTCACGGCCGCCTACTCGGCGCCCATCGTTGTCAGCATGATAGAAGGTCGTAGGACCGTGGCCACTGGCTCTTTCTTTCTCGGGAAACTTGGCTGGGCCTGCAACATCGTCTCCGTCGGTGCGTCATCCCCTCTCCTGGGCACTGCCCGTGTATCCCCTGTGCTAACACTAAGCTAGCTTGGACTTTGCTTGTCATACCTCTTTTCTCCATGCCAACTACTGTTCCAGTTACGGACCCTGGTTTAGCTAACTATGCCCCCGTGGTCTTCGTCGGTTTCACGCTGATCTCGTTAGCTTGGTACCTCGCTTGGGGTCGCAAGAACTACGTTGGACCTCCAACGTAAGAGCGGCAAGTGCCCGTCTGGCTAGTGTCGCTTTTAACAAGTCCCGTCGCCCATGTGTTCCTGTGAAAGTGCCGCTGTCGCTACGATTGTTTGTGTATTTTGGTTCGATGATACCCCACAATAATACAAAGATTACTTATAATTCAGAGAGTAGGTAGCCTTAACCTCGCCAATACAAAAAATGTTAACAAACAGTCATGAACATCTACGCCTGCAACATAGCGGTTACGTCGAATCTTGATACATCGAGTAGATGAGCTAGTTTATCTTGACACTTACTAACACAAAATTGTGCTATGTGTACGATGCTATCTATTACCGCGAATTCTCGTTCAGCTTATTAGGTGCATTGAGAATAATAGTCGTTCAGGACATTACAAGTACCGGACTAGAAATGTCGTTAGCAAAAGCTCTGCCTGAGAGCCACATCTGCGTGACTTACAGCGCATTTCGTGCATCCCGTAAAACCGATGCCGCCACATTGTGCGTACAGAGCAGCAGTGCATCCCGTGGGGCTCGAACCTCCACCAGCCGTCGTCGTCGTCTTCGAAGTGGACAGTGTTGTGGTCGGTGCGCTACCGCCACTGCCACTACCACTACCTGCCGTGCTCGTGGGACTGCTGCCAACCGCGCAGGTCGACTCACAGCCTGCGCATGCAGCGCCGGCGCTCCTCGTCGCTCCGCCCGCGTACACTATTCCGATATTAGTCAGCCAACTAAGTACCTCAGCGACAGCTTAAGCTTTGGTTTCGACCCACCGGTAGGGCCAGGCGCGGTGTATGCGCTCATGGGCGCATGGATGTTCACCAGGATGCCCGGGTCGCTCGCCGCGTAGGCGCCAGGCAACTTGACTCCCGCCGGCTTGGCGGACCCGGATCCCGTCACTGTGAGCTGGTAGCACGTCATGTAGAACTGGGCCTGGCCGGAGCTGGACGCCGTGTGGAGCGCGAGCGCCTCGGCGCGCAGCAGGTAGTCGCCCGGCGCGAGGTCCGCGGGGATCTTGACGTTCATCCGCCCACAGCACGTGTTCAAGTCCTTGGTGCCCCAGTAGTCGGCGTCACCATCCCCTCCGCTCGCACTCTTGGCCCATGTGTCCGCGAAGATCTTGAACCATGACGCCGATGACCCGTCTGCGCTCGCTGCGTCCGACACCGACGCCATGTACACCTGCACCGGTCCGTGGTGGTCCCCGCCGATCGCCTCGTTCGCGCACGATCGGTCCTTGGGCTGCTGGTGCATCTCTACCGTCACCGTGGCGCCCGCCGCGACGGAGCATTTTCCTGTTACCGGTGATGTCCCGGCGTTGCAGGCGATGTCTTTGGACGTCACATCCTGCACGGGTGAATTGGAGAGTGGGAGGCGGGCGCAGGTGGCTCCGTGCTGTGTATATTAGTATTTATATGTCTCACACTTGCTGAGCGAAGGGAGACTTATATAATCAACGCCGTTTATCCAGAGGTCCTGGAATGTGGCATGCGCGGCAACGTTGGTCGCGCCGAAAGCCACGACAGCGGCGGTGTATAGAGTCGGCTTCATGGTGTTGTACGGTCCCGATTTGAGATTCGATGTTATACACTAAGACGCGCTTCACCTGTCGATCGTAGAGACTGAGAAACAGTAGTCTGGGGACATCGCTACATATGTTTCTTTGCTACAACTCTTGAAGTAGACCTTACACTATGTTCCCCCCGTCCCATATGGCCTGATACGGACCGTCAAGCAGGTCATTTTTCCTTTTCTGCCCTCCTCGTCCTGGTTCCGCCATCATCTTATTGCACGAATCTCTTCGTAGTAAATCCACTTTTGCGTAGCGTGAGCGGAGTCCAAGGCCGCGTTACCGGAAAATGGCAGTCTTCATGCCCAAGCGTCAGCCAGAAATAGTCGTCAGGCGATGTCCTGTTTTGACACGATGTGACGATGCTGCGGGTGGTGGAAATTCGAGAAATCGTAAACCTGGTATCGATCCCGCGCTAAGAGACCCATCGTATCCACGAGGTCGGTCGTGGAGCCCCGTGTAAGCTTCCTCGATTGGTGGGATCGGACGCTCGGAATTGGAAACGGTAATCTATCTCCAGATTGCCTGATTCGGCGTGACGGCGATTTTTGCTGGTGCTTCCTTGTTTAAATGGCTTGGTAACATACATAGCATGTTACTATTATTCAAGCAACGAGGAAGTAAGTAAACTCTGAAATGTGGTGTATTACACTGAATTAGTACTATAAAGGGGACGCCCTCCAGGAGATGTATCAACGAGTAGAAGTTATAAACTATTAGGCGTCAATTTCTTCATTTTCTGCCTGTCTCTCGTATGCTTCGATGTAAGTATCGATTGCTAATAATGCGATATCACAAAGCGTATTCCCTAGTTGATACGAAGTTGAAAGTGGTCACATTGAATAGAACATGCGAACGTAGGAAACAAATTCAAGTCAGTATCATGAATCTCGTAGCCAGATTTGGAGATGTCGGTGTGGTGTGTATTACAAGGATAGTGGACGACTATGTAGAAAATGGGCCATGCCGTTTTAACACACCTCTTCTATTGTGAGTCATGAGTTAAATATAAAGGAGAAAGGTAAGGTTTGCGAGTGTGTAAGCTGGTGTGAAATGATGCAACTCAAGATAGAAAAGTTTACAAACGCTGTTGCCTAGAAGCACTGATCGACAGGCAATAGCGAACAGCGAGGATGACTCGTTGCTGCCGTCATCTTAGTCTCTCCTTATTGTATTGTAGAATTTAGTTTTGAAATGGCCGCGTGGACTTGCCCATTATTACCGGGGCCCTAGCAAAGAAAGTAATCCGGCATACACTGAAGCAGTGTGGGTATTAGCTGGTTGGGGTTTTAGTTTTCACGTATGGAGTGTAAAGAGGTTTCGTGTGAACAAGTGGGCGTACGCCACACCAGCTCTACACTCCCAGCTTTTCGTTGATGTCTGATATGTCAGTCGAGCGATTTACGTCCCATTCTGCCAAGCAGCTCTCATGCAGTTAAGTGATTTTACAAGCTTCCATAACTGGATCTCCTTTTCTGCGGCTGTCCCTTTTATCTCCTCTTGCATTCTAGACATAGGAACAAGCACCTTATTGACTGCTTCTCGTAGTTGACCACTCGTACTTTTTTAGCAACTAGTTCCGAGCAAATAAGCATTAAAGATAAAATACAATAAAAACTAAAAATAGAACACGCGAAATACCATCAGACACTGCAAGCCGCATGGCGGATTCGCCCGCTGAG
>MU375961.1:184334-226888 GCA_022495235.1 Xylaria curta
AGCCGCAAAAACCAATTATCTGAATCAGCGGTTCCTCTTGTGCGAAGCTGAATTACCATTGCGGTGAAACTAACTTGCCTCTCAACGGTCCGAACTTAGCTCACGTTCCCTATTCAGTAATTCTTAGAATCAATACTAGGCTTGCTGTAAGCATATTCTTAGACAGCTCAGACGCCCCCGAGTGGATTCGAGTTGCAGGCTCTCCGTCACTCAGCCCTACCAATATTGAGCACAAGCCTAGTTTTACATATAAAGAGTATCTGTAAAACTTTAAAGAAAGTCGGCCATCGCATAGGCCGTCGCCCTACTACTTCCCTGGCTTCTATAACAGATCAAAGTTTGTTGACCTTTTGTGCTCATTACTCTAATTTGAAAGAAAGGGACGAGTTTAGGTCCTCCACCGGGCGATATTCCGATATTATGGCCTCAAGTAAGCTTATATCAGCTTTTTGCTAACCTCTCTAAGATATTTTCTATTCCTTCCAATCTGGCAGCAAGGTGCCACCGACGGTTGAAATGTTTTAATGCTTTGTGGGATTAAAATTCGTCGTAATGATAGACCTGGTCAACCAAATGCGCCTTGATCAGCCACCGCTCTCCTTTGTGTTTGCCTCTCACCTGTTTCTCGCCTTCCAAAAGCCTGACAACGCCAAAAACAGGTTTCGAGGCGAACAATGGACCAAAAGGCTTGATAGGCTATTCGTGATATAAGAGCCATCGATACACGAATCTTGGACGAGGCGCATAAGCTATTCCCATCCTAGTAAATTCACGGCTTGGGGCCTAGCTGCTTCACCTTGAGCTTACTATCGACTTCACCTGCGAATAGTCCCCCCCTTTTTTTTTTTGGGGGGGGGGGGGGGTGTTCATTACTTGTGCGTTTTAAGATTCACTGACGGGATCGTGTCGATCTCTTCTACGGTATACTGAGTAGTCTAGTTAGTAGTTACTGAGTTGCATTTATTTCAAAAATTCGGCCGAAACCGGATGGCGTCAGCATTTATCGAAAAGTGATAAGCCAGTCATACTGTGGTCCATTATACTAGATGTCAGGTGCTTGGCATTTGCCTCAATGGTATCGTATTTTCTAGAGGAAACCAAAGTGGATGAACATAGTAGGTGGCAGTACGCGAATGACCAGAGTTTAAGCGCAAGCCTAATAGTTTACCTAATTCTGCGGTTTGGGAGATTCAGACGAGTGAATTTGTAGAATATAATCATGATTAATCTGATGCGGGATCATCCCGCACACAGCACCGTATCTGGTTAAGCGTTGATCAACAATCACCACCCTAATGCAGGAGATTATTAAGCCACATCTGCATCATCTTTACCAACCTTGCCAATAACTACCAACATCGAAGAATTTGACAGATAGGTACACTTAATCGACAAAACAACGCACTCAAAGGCGATTACTATTGTACTTGAATTAATGTCACCCCTTTTACTGTGGTCTTTGGTGCTTTGTCTCCATATGTTTTCAGACCTGGGCAAGAAGAGATTTTGTTCATACTAGTCCCGAAAGATGATGGTGTCTAACTTAGTACGACATATTTCGCCATTAGCCATTAGCCCGATGATTGTAGTGTAGAAGCTCGAGACAGCGATCGGAAACCGACGCATACTTTGTAAGCTCCGTCGCCATATCATTGATAAGCATCATCGATGACCTAGAATTACTTAGTACGACAGTATACTGTCGTCAGCGTTGAGACGAATCTGATTAATTTGACGCAGCTTTTGTTGTGGAGTCTATGGGGATCTACGGGTAGGAACGTCGGCAACAACCGTACCAAAGAAGCAGGGATCATTTCAAATGTCATTTAACGTTATTTATAAATGTTTTGATTGCCGCCTACACTCACTTTTTTGCTCGCTTATCGACCGCTTTCAATCTGAGATTTCTTTGTCGCAGGTTGAATATGAGTGAGACGACCGAAAAGTTCGACACGCCGGTATCGCCCCCGGAGGGCGACGGCGACAAGAGTATTACGGATGGGGAAGAGATAGCACCGCAACAATCCAACGTAGAGTCGATTTGGCCCGTTGAGAATATTTCTGCGCCACGAGAGGTTCTCATGGTATTTGTCGCATGTATGGCACAATTTTGCACTCGTAAGCTATTCCCTAGTTCCCTGCCCCTGCCTCGATTTCAGTAAAGACTGTACCAAGACTTAAAACAATATCTAACGGACACCGATCGCAGAGGCCTCATTTGCTTCAGTGTTGCTCCTTCTACATACCATTGGAGGATCGTTTGACGTCACTAATCCCGGCCGACTCGCGTGGCTCGTCTCCGGCTTTTCTTTAACCGTCGGCACTTTCATCCTGTTCTTCGGCAGGCTCGGAGATGCTTTCGGATATAAGCGCATGTTATTGATTGGTTTCGGATGGTTCAGCTTATGGTCTATCGTCGTGGGCGTGAGTGTATACTCGAATTATACTCTCATCATCTTCGCCCGCGTGCTCCAAGGTATTGGTCCGGCCATCTGCCTGCCCAATGCCCTCGCTATCCTGGGCTCGGCCTATCCGCCGGGGCACAAGAAAGCAATGGTCTTCGCCGTTTTCGGTGCTGTGGCGCCCGTGGGAGCTGTTATAGGAGCTGCCGTCGCAGCTGCGATATCTCTTTCCTGGTGGCCGTGGGCTTTCTGGGCGTTCAGTCTCTGGCTTGCTGTACTCATTGTCCTTGGATATTTCGTTATACCCGACCCCCCACGGAAGGATGACGCTTTTGTCGACGGCTTTACGTGGCGGAAAATATATGAGGAGCTGGACCTACCCGGCGCTGTGACAGGAGTATTATCTCTGGTCCTCTTTAACTTCGCCTGGAATCAAGCCACCATAGTGGGTTGGGCTACGGCCGAAACTATCGTGCCTCTGGTCCTCAGCTTAGCGATTTTCGGCGTATTTGCCTGGGTTGAGATCAAAATTGCAGCAAAACCCTTGCTCCCATTCGATGCCATTAATGCCGATGTTGGCTTCGTCCTTGGGACTGTGGCGTGCGGCTGGGCAACCTTCGGCATCTGGATCTTGTACTTTATTCAGATTCTCCAAGAGATTCGACATCTGACTCCTTTACTGACCGTCGCATGGATGGCGCCACTACCTATTGTTGGCGTGGTCGCCGCTATCGTCACTGGTGCGCTTCTCGGCCCTTTCCGGGTCACGCCCCCTGTTGTTATGACCCTAGCATTGGCGGCGTTCACAATTGGTGTCACACTCATCGCGACAGTTCCCCCAGATCAAATATACTGGGGCCAGACATTTGTTTGCACGATTGTCATACCATTTGGCATGGACATGAGCTTTCCAGCTGCGACGTTAATCCTATCTAACGCCGTCAAGAGAGAGCACCAGGGAGTCGGTGCTAGCCTTGTTAACACCGTTGTTAATTACTCCATATCACTTGGAGTCGGTTTTGCCGGGATAGTGGAGTTGCACGTTAATCATGGTGATCAACTTGCCGGATATAGGGGTGGCTTGTACTTTGGTATAGGGCTGGCGGGCTTAGGCCTCGGGATTTGCATAATTTTCTTAATTCGGGAGCGTCTTAGACAGCGGAAAGCAAAGAACTCGGCCTAATTTATGCTTTACGACTATAGAATTAAATAGACTTATAATAGAACGGCAACGCATTAATAACATAAGATATGCATCAGCATAGATTAGGATTGGACATTATGTAATACCTGATTGTCAGTTTCATGTATGGTCTTGCATAAATGTTCTGTCATAGTAAATAAATAAAGCATAAGAAGGGGCCCTATTCAACAAAGCTGGTCTGAGTATAAAGAATCAGTTGTGGCAACCCTCTGTAATACGACCTAACATGTGCAAAGTATATACTGATTTTAAACCTTATTCTAAGAACGCAGTATATAATAATATTTTGATGTCTGAATAAGAAATTCCAACCACTCCTTTTGATCGCCACCACATTCAGTTCGTATTGATTAGATTTTCTTAACTTAGTAGTGATCTCGTTGCTAATAGTGTTACGGAACCAAACTGCAGCACTATACTACAACAGTACCAAAGGGAGCCAGGCACTTGATCATGGGCAGCTGCTATATACATATCCTGACGCACAATGGCTAGTAGTTTCTGGACTTAGGATAAAATAGAATTTAAAGAGTGTACTTGTTTCCTGGATTCCGCCCAAGGCTAAATATGAAGCCAGGCACAAGTAATAACTCATAATAACACCATATTATATTGGAAAGCAAACTAGGATATCCCTTTGAAAATAGTATACGTGCTGGATATTATGTTATGACTGTAGTTATTTGAGACCTTTATGTCTAAGCCCTCTGGCGTTCTTCTGATCACCCACGACTCCCTAAGATAGATATGAAAGATGAGATCGCTTTACAAGACCTACGTAGGCAAAGAAAAACAAGGGAATTCTGGCATACAAGCTGTAGATCACCCGCATGGATCGGAACGGGATTGAGACCTTAATGGGCCCATGAGATCCTATAAATGATTAACTTGCAATGGGATTTCTTCTAAATCCTTATTCCGAAGCCCCGGCTATAGATGGAGTTGTACACGCATGTCACTCAAGGATTGTTTGCGAGCTGCCTAAACAGTCAAGAACGGGGTATGAAAGAAAAAGGTAAGTCCCAGATCACCGATTGGTTTTCTATACGCTAACATCTTCTGCATACAATAGCGAGGCATTATTCGCTCTTGATGGTAATGGTAGCATTTGAAAATGATAAGCTATTGTGATTCCGTGACCCTCAAATTCGCATCATTCCCACTGCGTAGGTACTGTCCTAACGATCGAGATCTTATTTTACTTCCGACAAAATCTGGAACGTTACTATCACTGAAGCACAGATGTAGAAGGTATAATCCACCTATTTCTCTTTCAATGATTCAATGAGCGCCAACACATGTTCGTTGTATGCTATATTACAGTTGGCCTAGAGTGGCGGAAAATGTCAATTAAAAATTTATGGCTTAATATCTTGGAGTAAAGACACTTAAGACCTAACTTCACGGTTATAGAAAGCTATAAACATAGAGATATAAAACCTGTACGACGGGTGTTTCCCGACAAGCTTACCCTCAGCCTGCTTCTAATCACATGTCAAAGAAACGGCCGATTGGGATGGATGCCTTGTGATTGCCTTGCTTATGGCTTTGACAAGAATATGCGAGGCAGTTAGGTGCACATGCTAACTAGTTAAGCGACGCCCTCTTGGCAACATTACTATCAATGGAAACAAACCATTGCAAGTGGAAGCTCAAAGCAACCACTTCGGCATTGTCTCGGTCCGTCAGGCTATCTGGAAACGTTTCTTACCAGAACCATGTGCAGCCTGAGATATTAATATTGGAGGACGAGAATCAAATACTAAGCCATAATTACTATTTAATCACTCTACATATTTGAGATCAATAGAACAAATGCGACTGTCGTTTAGCCGCGCCAGGCTTTTTATACCATGTCTTCATTCAAGATGTCTGTTCATACTCGAACCCAGCGGTTATCAGCCAATTGAATGCGTGACTCCGATCAACACCCCCAGGATCGAGAGACCATATTGGCAACAGATCTGCCAAGCACCGGGAGCCGCGCCCGAAACGGTAAACAGACTGGCCAATTGAGATGGAATGAAACTACCAGGGGCAGGATCTGGCGGTCACATGTTATCCTCCTTCCTCAAATTACTATAATACTAACTAAATGAGGGAGGCAGGGCTAGCAAGTCTTCTAATATGAATGGGCCCGGAATTCAAACGAAGCTATCGACTTAGGTTTCTTAGAGCCTGGCCACATTCACCGCCAAGCACCCCGGGTCCTTAGCAAAGCCGGCAGGTCAACGAACACCTTCTCGGCATATAGAGTATTCACCACAGCAAAATATACAACCTTGAGCCGTTATGCGCCTGGCCTATAGAGAGCCTTCCTGCTTCTGGCTCCGCTGTCCGGCACTAAACAATTCTACGCAGATGCTACCCCGGTTTCGCGCGATTCATGACGTACTACTTTAGACGACTCGAAGGATTTATTGCGCGATCCACCTAGCTTATGCTTTAAAACTCCTTCACTAATACCGAGCTTCTTGAACCGTCAATGCTTTAGGAAAGCGCTCACATCGACTACTGCACCAGCTCATTTTCGTGCATTTTGGCGTGCAGGTGGCGCATATTAATCACATAGACAAAGGACCACGCCTTGCTTTCTGGTGTAGTATAGTACGGACACGTCAAATTAGGCAACTTTCCCGGGCTGCAATAAGCGAACAACGTGCGTGACACATGCAACCTGCTAGCTGCATGTTTGGTAACGTGGGATAGAGCAACGTGAAAGAAGGCAACTAGGACCGAAGGCATACAGTCAGGAAGCGCTGAATCTATCTAACCTAGATTGTAGCAACGAAACCTGCAACACAAACCGAAAACCTAAACTGTCAACAAGCCTGAAATAACTCATGTTAAGATTTCATAAAACGCTAGGATATTAAGCTCAAGTACCTTGACCCTTCAATTTCATAACTCGATGGTCTAGGCCACCCTTACTGTGCCTTGGTATAACTATGCGTACGTAAGATGACAGGGTCTATCGGCCTACCCCGGATCAGCGTGTGAACTAGCTTTGGATGGGTGTCAAATCAACGGTCCCCGCGGTTCCTGCATTGGTGGAGACGATCACTTGGGGGCTGCAGGTAATGTTTAGAGTCTCTCCTAATCGAATTGGCCGACCTTACGAACTAGCCAATCCACGCTCAAAAGTTTGACAATGTGGGTTAACTAAGACATATCCTGTGCGCGGATTGGGGGACTCGAGTGGACTTACAGACTGTACAATCATATGTTGACATACCTGCCTATAGGACTTTGATACTGCTGTATATCGACCTAAGACCCTGCTGAAACCAAATGGAGTGACGCCCGGATTGCTTCGGCGAAATAAAGGCCTTACCTGGTGGCATGACCACTATGAAAAATTGCTGCGAAGCCATCTAGAGACTCTTTGAGTCCAGAAAGGGAAGGTTATATCGCCCTCTAGTGAATATGGCAACTAAGGCGATGGGACCCAGGGACCCGCAACGTTCCATCATCGTCGTCTATGTCGGCGAGACGGCTTTACTGTGTCCTCCGTCAATGAAAGAGGGCGGCTGAGTGTATAGGAGGATGAGTATATAAGAATCAGTAAGTCTTCATTTCCCAAAGGCGTCTCTATCCAACGACAAGCTGCTTCCACTCCTTCACTTCTCCCCTACGCAGAGCGTACATTGAGTCGTCAGTCGCTATCACCATCAGCGTCTCAGGCAAACGACATCATGCGCGGTTTCATGGGTTTGGCTGCGGTCACTTTGGCCAGCTTCTTCACACAGGCGCTTGCTGACCCGACTGTCGCACGCCCGGGTGGTGTTGACGATATTATCATCACTGAAGACAATATCCTCAACAGCACTACTACCAGGGAAGTCAAGACGGAGAGCGCGTTCAAGATCAATGCCGCCCAGGCCGGGGCGTTCCCCATCAACATCTTGAACAACTTCGGAACTGGCATGTACGTGTACATCAGCGGAAAGGATGCCTCGAATACGCCAGTCCTTCTAGGTACCAATGGCCAATATGTGTATCCTCAGGCGGATAACACTGGCGTCCCGAAGCAAATCACTGACAACATTGGATTCCAACTAAACGCCCAAGGCCAGAACACCCAGATCATTCTTCCCCAAGCCCTGATCTCCGCTAGGATCTGGTTTGCCCAAGGACAGTTGAAATTCTACACTGTCAAGGACGGCAACGGAGTTTCCGCCATCGTGGAACCCTCGGCAGCTAACCCAGCTGACCCTTCGGCCGGAGTCCAATGGGGCTTCATCGAGTTTAACTACGATGGAACGACCATCTATGCCAACATCAGCTTCGTTGACTTCGTCGGTATCCCTCTTGGTATGGGTTTGACACTGGCAAACGGCCAGAGCCAGATCGTGCAGGGACTTCAGGGAGGATCCGTCAACAACATCTGCAGCGGTGTCAAGACCCAGGCCAGCGCTGACGGCCAGATCTGGGACCGACTGTGCACCGTGAGCTCATCAGGCAAGGCCCTTCGTGTCCTGTCGCCCAACCTGTACACTTCAGCGAACGCCGGCGCATTCAATGGTTATTACGATAACTACGTCAACCAGGTCTGGAGCAAGTACACGAGCCAGGACCTCACCATCAACACACAAGCAGGGGCCGGAAACGTCGCCTGCCGTGTGTCCAACAACCAGCTCTCGTGTGCGGGCGACAACCGCGCTTACCCTAAGCCCACTACTGCGGATATCTGGGGTTGCAACTCGGGTCCTTTCGCCATCATCGGCAGCGATAACGATGTCCACCGCGCCGTCGTTCCCCGACTTTGCGCTGCCTTCACTCGCACCACGCTGTTGCTCGCTGGTGGCAATGTTCAGCCCTCGCTGGGCCAGAGCAGCTATTACACCATGAACCCTACCAGCCACTACAGCCGTATCGTGCACAACTACGAGGTCGGCGGCCTGGGCTATGCGTTCTCTTATGATGATGTCAACCCTGATGGGCAGAACGCCGCAGGTGTGGTTTCGGGTGCTAACCCTACCAACCTGAAGATCACTGTTGGTGGCTGGTCGTAGAAGAGCTTAGAATTCAAATGTGGCTACGCAAGATGAAGAGCCGTGGCGATGCCTTTTTAGGCACATTATAACTGTACATATGATTATTCTTGCATTGTATATAGTTCAGCAGGAGATTCAATACGTATATATATCTTTTCTAAGGCATTTTCTTGAGATCCAAGCCACTATAGGTCACTAGAACTATTGTTGAATAACAATGTTTCTCTTAAAGCATAGGCTCGGGTATCAAGCTTAAGTTGACTGAGGTCGTAATCGCCAAGAGTTATAGACAACTCTACGCAGGGAAGAGCACAACTGCCGGGTTAAAGCAGGTAGAAGGAAATCAAGTCAATAGTTTACAGGAAACTAATATACTCGTTTCCGAATCCTGATCTAATCCATGACTTGTGAACATGAATATCTTTAGCTCGCTCATATAATCACTAATTGTAGATGCGCACGATTATAATCGATTCACATAATACCGACGTAAATGATAGAAACAAGCCGATAGATATGAACGGTGGAGAAAGAGGAAAATACGGTTACTATGCTTATTTACTAACTGGGTATCAGTTACGAGGGAGGAAGAGATGCAAAAATCTATGCTAAAAGTAAAAAGCCGCCCACACATGCTTTAGCTAAAAAAATCGCGATGATCAACGTGCCAATCCCAGCCGAGGCTCTAGCCAGTGTAACAGATACACCCACAATGGCGACGAATCGTATAATCGGGAGAAGTCTTGAGAACCGGGACCTGTATCTTTCTAGAGTATGCTTCTAGCAATCTCCGCCCCAGCCCAACTGTCGGTTTACTTCGTTCATGGCGTGGATACCGGCCCTGAAGAGCCCGAGAGCGCCGTCCACGCCGGTATTGCCCGTGTTGAATGCAGGCTCGGCCTCTTGGGCTCGTCGCAGGTCTGATTGGTCGAGAAGCGCCTGCCTCTTCTCTAGCACTGCTCGACAGATGGCTTGTGCCCACATGTTATACCACTGGTCCTCACTGATACTGACGTACTCTTTATTCCCGGATTCGTTGATGCGCGAGAATGGCCAATCTGCAACGGCAACTTCCCATTTCTTCGTGCGGAAGAAAAGGTAGGGCCAGGAGAAGATGAACGTGAGCGTCAAAATAAATAACCACTGAATCCAAGTAGTCAGGCGCCAGCGATTGGTCTTAGCCTCATTGTATAACTCAAACCGGCTATCTTTCGTGATAAGCTGGACATTAAGATGGCCATGGTAATTGGTCCTGCGCACTAGATCCTCGAGACGGCGTTTCACGCCCTCCTCATCGAAGCCAACCATTCGTCGCTGGAAGGTGAAGCACTTGAGCCCGGCAGGACTGGCAGCGAAGCGGTGACACCATTCTTGAAGAGTGGGCTTTGCATCAGCTCCAACCTCGATGCTCTGATTCGATCCTTCGCCGCGCTTTGCAAGAATTGTTCCTCGATGAACTTTCTCGGAACCATTCACGGTGCGCAACTCGCTCCATGATCGGCGATACTGGGCGTCGGCAAAGAGATACGGCGTCAGCTCGACGGTGACGTCGAAGTCGGTGACGGTGTTCTTCTCAGTCTTCCCCTTGCTGTCCCTAGTCGTCTCGCTGTGTGTCCCAGTGAGCTTCATATATGGACGTGGTGGGATCGCGGCAAGTTGGCGGATGTATGTCTCAAGCCGACCCGGGTCTTCAACACTCTTGGCCACCCAAGCCTGTGCGCCGGTATTGAGATCTATAACTACTTTCGAGTCGAGGTCATGGGGTCGGATCTTATCATTCATGGCACTGTTGGGGGCGAGGATCGGGGCAGCCTCGGAGGACTCGATGGCATCGCTGTAGTTGGGTGGGAGGTCGTCGACGTCGATTTCGGGGGCATCATCGTCGACGTAGGGGGCAACCACGGAGCTTTCACCGGGGTTGCTGTGCAATGACACGGCGTCCGAGTATGGATCGCTCTGACTCTTGGGTTTGCCCATCTTGAGATTGTCACGATTTAATCCGGTTCTCAATTTCAGCAAGTGGCGAGGGTGTTCGCCTGTAGCAATCGATCTTATTAGTAGTTAGTCTTGATGTACTCATAAGAATGAAGAGTGACTTTCTATATAGGAGGCAGCAAAATGCCCAGCAAAGTGCCCTGCCACTTTGAAACTGATGTTGGTAACCTGCAGGCTGCAGCCAACAAGTCGTATGATAAAGGTACATTCAGGTACATTAAATCACCGTTTATGGATATCTCTGTTAAGTAAATTATCATGTACACTGTTCTATGTATTTAAACGATTCTTGAGCACTCTTCATCCACACCTCGAGAATCCTTGGCAACAGACATTTACTGTTGCGCAAGGTCTATAGAACAACTTCATCTAGAATAATCTAAATTGTATATGCGCGTTGGGCTCTAAAAACTTTAAAAGATTTCTAATAACTGTCGCGAAACGAGTTGGTACAGAAGAGCCGACTTCGAGTTGTCCCTATACAGCGTTGCATTGCAAATGGAATGCAATCTAGGGGCTTCGCGCTCCATGCAAATACGTCGTCACATAGCAAGTAAGTCTGGCAGTGCTTCCGCTAAGAGCTTCTTCATATGGTGCTGGAAGCTCCTTACATAGCACGCATCCGAATTGGGCGAGAACCATGGAATGACCCTGGAGAGCAGCGAGAAGCCGGAGACGAAGCGCCGAATTAACAAGACGAGGAGACGGGCCTGTCATAAGGGGCTCCTTAATAGGACAAATAGAGCATCAGCTCGAGCGAGGATGATGCCTTTCTCATCTTCGATCGTCCCTTGGGTGAAGTATTTCCGACCCTCGACTTTGGTAAAACGTGCTCGTGTAAGGATAGTTGCGGGCGTCGGCACGGGCTTCACAAAGGTCGTGTTGAGGTACGCTGTCATGCACATCCCGGCAGGAATCCGTTTGCGGTCCTGGTTGATGGGAAGTAGCATGCCGATTACCTCGTCTAGTATTGTCGTGACAAGACCCCCGTGACAAACGTTGGGCCAACCGTTCAGCCCGCTACCCAGCGTAAGAAATGCCTTCACCTCGCCAACTCGCTCTGTTGAAGAGAGTGGCTCTTCATATACCCGGAACATTCGAGCGATGCCACTTTCAGAGTTTAATGTCTCTGCGAAAAGAGCATCCTCGCCGGTTGACTTTACGGTCCTGCTCGGTGCCGTCTCGGCGATAACCCGGTTACCCTTGAGGTGAGGGGCACACCAGGAAATAGCGGCGAAATGTGCATGATCCGAAGAGTCCATATCCTCCTGTCTATTCTGCAGTCAAGGTCGTAGTTTAAAAACAGACAAACAATGATAAAGAAAGCCTGGAAATATGCCTAGTAGACAGATCTAAGATCAGCAACCTCGTGGCAGACTCCACACGCTAAGTCCCGGAACAGGAACGTGCAAGGAGAGCTCTTTATTACCTCGGCTACTATTGTCTGGGCTTTAAGCGATTGGATCCCCTGCCAAGGCATCAGCCAGGGCGTATTTAGGGGGTTTTGCTGCGCAATAGCTTGTCCATGAGTTTGTGCTGAGGAATTAGCAACAGCGAGTCAGGAATAAGATATTTAATTGCTTTAAATCCAGAGTAGAGTGTCCACTTATAATGTATTTAAAAGCATACCGGTTGATAAAATCCAGTGCAAGTATACGCTAAACCTTGAGATTTGATATGGGTTGGCGCTGCTTGGCCTTCAAGCTTGGCGTTCTACATTGGAAACATTGGCTCATTTAAGAAAATTTGGCACGACACAAGCATTCATTCTTCATTCATTTTTCTCATTTTTCTCATCTTTCTTAATCGATATTGAAGAGTCACTTGCTTTGAACGGCAGAGAACTGAAACAATCGGATCGGCTTCACGGCCAATTTAGCGGAGAGGATGGCTGGCATCGCCCCAAGCTTGATGGATGCGACGTGCAACACGCACAATGCTCTCAGGAATATCACTGGCTACGCCTGTGGTGTGACGTTCTCATTCAAAGACTCGGACAACCCGCCAGACATGCACTATGGCGTAGTGTCGCTGCAGAAGTGTTGCGACAAAATCAATGCGCCCGTTATGCGCATCCCCGGCAACACAGGCTGCGAGATTCAGTTCTGCCTAGCGGAACCGGTCACTTCTTCGTACACCCGGACGGTGCAATACGGCTACGCGACAGGGACTGGAACGGCTGCCCAGACACCCGCCCCCTATGTGACGGAAGACGCGACAATTGGCCCCCCGGGCGAGGTCGAGAACTGCATGAGTTTTGTATATGAGGGTGATTTGCCAGATGATATATCTGATCAGATTTCGGACGCGTCAAGTTGGTCTGTTGTTCGATTCTACGATGATGAGCTGCCGCCTGAGGAAGTAAGCGCTGCCGTCTTGGCTAGCCCGGCGCCGGCTAGCTGGACGTCTGCTGCTGCCAATCCGTGGGACGAGGCACTCTCGAGTAGCCGTGCGACCACCACGCCCACGTCTATATCTTCATCTCAGGCCAAACCATCATCATCGGCGCACCGGATAGGTGGCTCCTCAACTCAACACGACCAGATAGGCCTCAAAGTATGGATTACCGCCGCCATTGCGATAATAGGACTTGCCGTTGCTCTTTGATCTAGAGATATTTCTAGCCCCCGGCCTCCGCTTGGATCATGAGGTCACTGTTTTGAGAAGTTCCCTGAATGATTGCTGTTTACAATCATTTTAGGTAAAGCTAAGAACATCTTGCCTCAATCTACAACTGCTCTGTTTCAAAAAGCGATCTAGAGCAAAGAGCTTGATTGGATTCTTCAACTTTTTGGAGAGGAAATACCGGTCCATCTCCCATCTTAATTCGACAGTCATTCGTCCTGACATCCCGACCGATAGCCAAGGGCTCGACTGTATGCACTAAATCTGACTGTGAAGGTCAGCCCTCACCTCTTTATCATCCTTGTTCATCGCAGGGTCGGAATCAGCGTTGTTAGATAGCGACCATACGCCGCGAGGGATATTGCGCACCCCAATGGTATTTTAGAAGGACCCGATAACTCCGAAACTGTCCTCAACCTCGTCATTTGAAACGAGAGATACCTATGCCCCTAGACACACGCCAGACATCATAGCCATTCTGCAGTATTTTTCGACTTCATCTCAATGCCTATGCCGGGAGATCTCACAATATATTGATATAGATAATGTCCCATTGAAGCACTGTCATAAAGCACACTTGAAACCGTGTGAGAAAGATCATTCTGTATATAGCCTAGACTAGCCAATGAGTACATCTGTATGCGTTAGAGAATTTTGTATAACAACGAGTTCCTATGATTTACGAAACACTGATTAACATACAGCATGCACCATACTAACTACGCGGCGTAGGTATTTCTGACAGCTTCCCTCGGCTCTGACGCGAATGGTTGATTCACTTGTAATAGCGGGGGCTTGTCACTTAGCTAGAAATAACGTCATAAACTCAACTTCCTGGATACACCCAAATCTGAAGATCGCCCCACTGCTCAGATTATTCTATTATTTGATTCGCAGAGCCATGGAAGTCCTTAAAGCAAGACGAATGGCTTGGCATTTACCTAGTTGGGCGATTAGCGGATTTAACGTCTTTGAGCACCGCTTTTTAGCAATACGCGTATTCAGAAACACTGAGTTTGCTGAAGAGTTAGATGCTTCAACCTCAAAATCTCCACCCTAACGCGGTGATAGTATTGTCCTATATCCGAGTGAGCGAGCAAAGCGATGATCAGGAAGATGGTCGAATGGCGCGCTCGATGGAATATAAATTCAGGTGGTTGTCTGTCCTATTTGCCTAGCCGTCAACCATAATTCTCGGACAACAGTCAATCAACTACACAGCAAACAAATAACGCTTGTTAAACAAAACCTAACTATACTCTCCAACATGGCAGCAGACAAGACAGTCATTCTCGTTACAGGTAAGTTGCTTATGTATGCCCACATGTTGGTGACTGGAAGCTGATCGATCATCTTGACGTAAAGGCGCCAACAGTGGCATTGGTCTCGAGACGGTGAAGGCCCTTGCCGCCACCTCTTCCGATTTTCATGTCCTGCTTGGCTCTCGATCAGCTGAGAAGGGAAACCAGGCCCTCAGCGAGATACGTACTGCACTAGGAGACTCCATGAAGGGTGCCATCTCCGTCATGCAAATTGATGTTTGCGACCAGAATTCGATAGTGGCCGCCAAGGAGCAGATTGAGCGTCAATTCGGTAAATTGGACGTACTGATCAACAACGCTGGTATTATTGTTCACGAACAAGTCGACGTCATGACGGGACTGCGTCGGACTTTCGAGACCAACGTATTTGGACAGCTGGCAATCACAGAGACGTTGGAAGAGTTGCTTAAAAAATCGGCCAACCCATACGTCATTTACGTCTCGTCCGAACAAGGCTCAATAACCAGCAGATTGGATGCCGAATACAAGTTCCAGCACATCCGTGGAGATCACTACCGGATGAGCAAGGCTGCATTAAATATGTTGGCCGCCTGCCATCGCCACAACTTTTCAGAATGGAAGTGTAAAGTCCTGGCTTTCAACCCGGGCTGGTGTGTCTCTAATCTCACAGGAGAAAATGGCCGCGAGATACGGCTGAAAGGAGGAGCAAGAGACCCCAAGGATCCGGCGATTGCTCTTGTTGATATTGTGCTAGGAAAGCGGGACGCAGACATCAAGAAAAATGGCATGGTAGATCTGGATGGTGGATTATTGCCATGGTAATGCTGGATATCTTTTAAACCCTGCCATCAGCGAGGGACTTCTTTGAATAGGAGACGTGATATTGAGACGAGGACTACTTTGAATGCGGTTCGCATAATATGTTGGGCGCTTCTGTCTTATATATGAATACTGCATGTGAAATACTTGGCTTATTCATAGAAAAGGGCGTGGCTACCAAGCCTCATCACACTATTTGGCTCGCTCCAGATAAGTCCAAGTAAAGCTACCGGGGAACTGACTTTCTCTTAATCTTGGTGTATGTTTGGGCTATCGAAATCATTGAATATCCTTGCTCTCAACAATAGTACCAAAAGCATCGGCAATCTCGCTGAGCGCCACACGAACTAATTCCGCGGCATCTACGCCAGGGATATGGCGGTCGCCCACCGCATCCTTAGCAATGATCACATCCCAGCCTTTCTCAGCGGCCTGGCGAGCGGTTGTGGAGACGCAAACATGAGCCTGTGGAATAGGGGAACAAGACACCGCGTTAGGTATGATCGACTACTTCCACTTGATGTGGCATAGGGTAACTTACCATATACCCGGTCAGAACGACCTTTTTGCGGCCTGTTTTCCCCAAAATCTCTTGCAGCTGGGTTCCGGTAAAGGACCCGGGCGCCTGCTTAACCACGATGGTCTCGCCGTCTTTGGGCTGGAGCTCGTCGAACTCGTCGGCGAGTGGGGTGCCGGGCGTAAAGACGGGAGCGCCGTCGGGGGTCTTGTGCACTACGTGCACGATCGGTGCGCTGGCGGCACGGTACTTTTCGAGCAGGGCAGCATTGGCTGCTCGAGTGGCTCCGATGTTTTCCGTTTTGAGGAGACCGGTGGCGTACTCGTTCTGGGCGTCGATGATAACTAGAGTACTATCGCTAGTGGAGGCTGTTGAAGGCGGTACGCCAACGGTCTGACGGAAGCTCTTAGCTGTTTCTGCCATTTTGTTTCCTGCTTTTGCCCATGTAGTTTTAGCTCGCGATTAGGAAATGCTGTTTGCGGTTGCTTGACGATGGATTATAGCGCTTTTATATTACCCCCACACTTATACCCCTCAGCCAAGTCTATACTAAGCAACAAGTCTTGCACAATGGCCATACATCGACTACCAAATTTCACCATTAGTCTTCAAAATGACATACAATAGGCCAAATTGTAATGATATGAATAATCTGAGAGTGTCGATTCATAATCACTCTGCATCAGGGCATAAGAGAGCCCGGTGAGGGGCATTTGCTGCTATGCCCGAAATAGAAGCCAAGCTCTAATTTAGAGAGTGGAAGTGACATATGATGGATATTAGGTCAAAGCAAAAGTAAATCGAAATTGATAATGCTGCGCCCGCCTCCCAGTCAATGTGTAATAACGACGTATTCTCTTGTCTGCCCAGACCTGTTGTCTCGAAACATATTCAACTGCACCGCCTTCCACCCACTCTTCTCGCAACTGGCCCCTATAATTACATAATGAGAAAAATAGGACTAGAATGCTGGTGATCTTGACAAGACTACCAAAAAGGATATTAAAGACGTCAAATACGGTGGTTCGAGAAGGCCTATGGTGTCTTACAGTTCAGATCTGACTAGCGAGCCATGGGACCCGGCTCATAGTGTGATTTGAGAGTATCTTCGATGCTAGTTACTACGTGAAAGCTGATGTGTGTTTAGTAGGTTTAGTGAGATATATGACCGGGTGAAAGATTTACCAGAACTTGCTGCTGTGAACTTGCTTCTCCCCGTGTAAACATTATACCGATGATTCATTTCCTGAACATTCCCGGGTTTTTCTAGTGTAACTGCTGTGTCTTAACACCAACCTAACGAGTATCTTTCGTGGCATTCTCAAGCTCTAGCTAGATGGGCTTGAAGCTGACCGCTATTATCGAGCAGCATCACCATCATTCCAATGGCTTATCCACCACTTAAACCCATATGAGCCGTCTGACCGCTGTTATAGAGATTTTATGTAGTTAAGGCAGTATACAGTGTGGTCTCAGGTATGGACTGCGATAAAGTTAAATCGGATGAGCATTTGTTGATATGATTTGGTTGTTGCATTCTTGTTGTTTTTCAGTCTTATTCCTACTCTTGTTAATACAGTGACAATAATAACTGCATTTCTTAGATTGCATTCCCACCTTCATTTGTTTGTGCCGTATCCCTCGCGAGAAATGTTTTTCTAACCCCGGAAAGACTTGACCTCGTTGATGATGGCCTCGCCCAAAGACCGGGTTGATCCCTTGCCTCCCATATCTGCGGTTAATACTTCTGGCTCAGAACGACCAAGAACGTTTTCTACAGCTCTCAAAAGTGCATCGGCGGCCTCGGTGTGACCGAAATGTTGGAGGAGCATCTGGCCGGCCCAAATCATACCAACCGGGTTGGCGACACCCTTGCCAGCAATATCCGGCGCGCTACCGTGAACAGGCTCGAAAAGACTAGGAAACCTGCCCTCAGGATTGATGTTGGCTGAGGGAGCGATGCCGATAGTCCCCGTGCAAGCGGGGCCGAGGTCGGAGAGTATGTCTCCAAAGAGGTTGCTACCAACCACGACATCAAAAATGTCAGGCTTTTGGACAAAGTGAGCAGTGAGAATGTCAATATGGTATTTGTCGACATTGACATCTGGATAATTCTTGGCCATCTCACGCACACGGGCGTCCCACCACGGCATAGTGGTGCTGATGCCGTTACTCTTTGTCGCGCTTGTGAGTCGTTTGCGGGGTCGGCTCTGAGCTAGATCGAAGGCGTACTTGAGGATCCTGTCGACGCCGAACCGTGTCATGACGGTCTCTTGCATTACAATCTCACGATCAGTGCCCTCAAATATCTTGCCGCCGATGCTGCTGTATTCGCCTTCGGTGTTCTCGCGTACGATCCAGAAATCAATATCGCCAGGTTTACGGCCTGCCAAGGGGGACTTGACGCCCTGGATGAGGCGACAGGGCCGGAGGTTGACATATTGATCGAACTCGCGACGAAATTTGAGGAGGCTGCCCCAGAGAGTCACCTCATCGGGAACTTCATCCGGCATGCCAACGGCGCCGAAATAAATTGCGTCGAATTGGGATAAGGTGGCCTTCCAATCCTTGGGCAACATATCCCCGTGCTTTTTATAGTAGGGAACGCTAGCGAAGTCGAACTCTTCAAATTGTAATGGGATATTGTAAATCTCGCCGATTGCCTGTAAGCATTGCACGCCGAATGGTGTGACCTCGACGCCAATGCCATCGCCGGGGACGACGGCAATCTTTAAGGTCTTCTGAGCCATGATGAGTTGTGCTTAGGTATGATTCATCGCTCAAAAGAAAGATTCGAGTGGTTGAAGTCCGGTTGCAATGATATGTGACCTGGAGCTATCAAGCTACAAGTGCGAGTTGATTGTTCATATGGCGGGTGACGGCGATGCGCGTGCCCCGCAATGAATGGAGGGGCACCAAATACATACCTAAGACACCACGCCGATATCGTGCTTATCAATGAAAGAATTGACAAACGGACCAAACATTTTTCAAGAAATTCTTCCGAATTCCGGTCGATTGTGCGAGCACGCTCAACCGCGTGCCTTTGCTCCGGTTTGTGTGGCTTGCTAATGGTTCACGGGGCGCAGCAATGGAGCTGCTGCAAACTGGTAACAAACCCGTGGGATGAACTGCAGTGCCTGAGATATCGGAAAGCTGGACACATCAAGAAGTTGGAGGGGTGATCAATTCCGCTTCAAGCTCGACCCCACTCGACGAAATTATCATCGAGTGTCGAGCTACCCCTGCCTGACGTGGTATGATTTATGCTATATGAAACTCAGTTCAGGGTACTCGAGACAGTCAGGAAAGGCTAAGTTGTGTTTGAAACCCTCAAGTTATGTTGGGGAAGTTGTCAGGTTCTTATATACTAGTATACCCGCTTCTTCTTATTGTCGCCGTAAGATCTCTTTTGTTAATGTGAAATTCTTTTCGACTACTAGTGATATAACGAGCTTGGCTAGCTTATTTATATGTCGTCCACCATTAAAGAACATGTATCTACATGTACTGAACTGTTTCAAGTTCAGGGTCATTGCCCAGAGCGACCTTACGTGGAGCTAATGGTCCCTAGCGATGTTCGAAAGATCTTATCTGTTACATTCACGACTGTATCACGAGATCAAGGTATTCTCTCCAAATTATCAATAAGAGCCGCATTCTTCTGTTTCTCACATCTGTCGTATATCCGAAAACAGAGGAGAGAAGCTTACTGTAGTATTTGTACGCCTAGGTTGGGCTGATGAGTCTGGATTTTCGTATTCATGGTTCGATACTATTGTCCAGAGGCGGACATTAGGCCTCACCGATTTACCTTCATACACTATCTGCGCAAACCGCACGGGGAATCCCGAGTTTTTCGAACAGGAGACACGCTGGGATCACCAGTCAAAGCCGCATATACGCTCCTGGATTGAAGCTTTACAGATTGGCGATATCATCGGCGTCTTGCCGCGCGCTTTTTTCCCGGCACGCGTTAACATCATTCGCAAGGCAAGCATTAGGCTTCAATACGAAGCGTATGAAGAGGGGCGAAATGAGACGCCTATTACAGAAGACGAGGAGAAAACATTTTACAACAGGCCACTAGAGACGAATAAACATGAAATACGGATCCTTGTTGTCGAGCCAGGCTTATATGATGAGCCCATCCACTGTAGGTTTGATTACACTACGCTCAAGGCACATGGTTCAAATGTCTCGCTGTCTCATTTCGATGCCATCTCTTATTGCTGGGACAGCTCCTCTGGCAATTCCTATATTCTGCTTGATCCTTATTTTCGTACCGGGACGAGTACGCCTTGGGAAGGGCGTCGATTTGCTGTTGGACGAAATGTTGAAACCGGCTTACGTCGGCTGCGACAAGAGGATAAAGCGATACGGATATGGATAGATGCCATCTGTATTAACCAAACTGATTTTGAGGAAAGGGCGCAGCAGGTGAGCATAATGGGCTTAATCTATTCCTGCGCTACGATCGTTCACATCTGGCTGGGAGAAGGCAATCTCGTTATTGATACTGCTCTGTGCGTTGTGCACGAGCTAGTCAATCTTGCGTACGGTGATTGTCCTGGCGCCGACCTGTGTCACTGTTCGGATGATGGTGTTTCGAAACATAACGTCAGTGCACGAGATGTTGAGGCTACACCGCGCGATGGACTCAGATCAATGTCGGCTCATCACATCAATCAGTTTTGGCATCTTATCAAGTGTGCCCTTAGTCGACAGTTGAACGAGATCGACGATGATTGGTACAGTGGTGAAGTAGCGGCGATAATTGGCGCCCTCTACCAGCATGCTTGGTTCACTCGCGTTTGGGTTCTACAAGAAGCTATACTCGCACGTCGAGCTTTCATCCATTCAGGCGCCGAAAAGATCCCATTCGAAGAGGTCATCGCTACAAATGATCTGATCAACAAAATCAGACATGAACAGGGTTGGGTACCACATATTAGATGGCGAGCGGCTTTAGCTTCGATCTGGGTTCAGCTAGGAAAACGGACGTCGACCTTCAGTCAAGATGGCAAACCCCAAGTAAACGCGGGAGTGGAGATAGATGAGATAGAATTGCCCGCTTTGATGGGCTTAAGGCCCGTTGGCATTTTGGATGTCTTCACTGACGCACTTGTCATGAGAGCGACCGATCCTCGAGACAAGCTCTTCGCGCTTCTTCCATTCGCCTACGAAATAAGCAACACACCGAAGATGCAAGATGATCATTCCGGACTCGAGCATCTGATTAGGCCCAACTACTCGAAATCAACTGAGGTTGTGTTTGCAGATTTTACAAGGTGGTGGATTCATACCCACCGGTCTCTTGATATCTTGTCATATATCCACGCAGACCCGGCTCGTTCTTGGCGGAGAATGACAAGTAACCAACGGTATACAGAGTCCTCCTCAGATTTTGAACGATCACAGTGGCCGACGTGGAGTGTTGGTACCAAAGGGCGGGCTACATGGGCCCGCGCCACGCTCAATTCGCAGTTCTCATTTCATGCGACTAGAAACACGGCGCCATGCCTTAGCCCGCACTACGGCGATACCGACTTCAGCGACGACATGAAACGCTTGATGTTAGGAGTCGAGGGGTTATATGTTGCTGATATTGTGGAAATCGGCCACTTTCCTGTCGAAAAGCTGTTTCCCTATGGAAGCAAAGATGCTATGAATGGCGACGATGAGATAGTTGACGGCCAGATGCAGAGCATACGGGCCGTTTTCCATAAGATATTCGACCCCTGTGGCCTCCATCAGTTTTGGACTCTTGAAGCCGACCCTGGGGAAGACCCGAATGGCGATCTTGCGAAGGCGCGGAACTGTTATGCGGACCACCTACGCACGCACTGGGCGTACTGCCCGCGTGAAAAACTGCTTGCGTTAACACCGCCATCTGCGGATGATGACGACGAAGAGGGTGTAAAGCTGTACAAGACAGCAAACCTCCCGACGTGTCTCGACCCATGTTTCTTCACGGCAACGCGTGGCTATTACGGTCTGTGCCCCTCGACTGCGCAGAAGGGTGATATAGTCGTGCTGCTTTACGGTGGGAATGTTCCATACCTTTTGCGGCCTGTCAATAAGGGAATGAATGTGAAGGAGAGTAGCGTTGATATAGTGGACATGTTCGAACTTGTCGGCGAATGTTACGTCCAGGGGATCATGCACGGGGAGCTTCTCAACGGACAAGAGAGTGAGAATGGCCAGGTGGGAACAAGAACATTTAACTTGGTGTGACTTTTGGGCTACTTTATGGTGCTTTGCTGTGATCGCTGTTCGTACAAGTATGTACTCAATCGGAGTCTGTTATTGGTCGAGGTAGTCAATCAACCAAGGCAAATACGATAGCGGATCCCTACAGACTAAATTCGACCGAAGCTGATCGAGCGTGTATGCAAAGGAGGAGAGAAGATTTTACATTATACATGATAGGAGATGCATTAGTATCATACATGCCACGTCCCCTTGGCCAATATTTCGAACATTCAAAGAACCGCGACTTCGTCATCTCCGTAATCCAAAGTCCAATCGATCGCCCCGACCGAAACCGGGCTGTTCATCATCTGTGTTCTGTATCCATTGGTTCTGACCATTATGTCTCAATTTTGCTAATAGCGCTCGCTCATTTCTTCCCTTCCAACACCTCACACACATCATCATAACACCTTGTTGTGTGTACTCCCTTTTATTCTCTGTACACCGTATCGATGGGCTCTGGCTTGGCATATTCAGGAGAACCGTTTCATCAAATCCTAGCATTCGCTCCTCAATGCGATTAGAACCACCAGAAACCTTGGCTATGGCCTCTCCGGCTACGATGGCCGCGACTGGGAGGCCTCGCAGAATAAAGGGTAAGCCAGCTTGGATGTTGGATTTCTTGGCGAGCTTGGAGAGTTCGGTCTTGAGGGCGTTATCGAAAGACATGATCACAGTATACTAGGTGACTCATATACGATGACGTTCGGTGTAGCTAGTTGAGGTAGAGATGACAGAGCGGCAACTAGTATATACGTTGGAACTAATCACTGCTGCCTGAATATGTGCATTTTGTATTTTACTGCGAATACATAATAGGAGCTTGGTACTTAAGACTCTGAAACAAGCCTAAGCCACCGATTCATTCACTCAGCCACTTTCATTTGACACGCCACAATATCATCTTGGCACTTACACCCCTAGTTTCCAGTCTCTACTTTTCAGCTTGACCCAGGCCAGCAATCGACCGGATATGAATTATGTTATCAAGTATTTGTTCAAAACGCTGATCCGGCCCGTGACCAACATCCGAATAGAATTGCACTATCTTATCACGATATAATAAATTTCATCCAGATAGTGATCGTAACCGTAGGTACTTGTTTGGAGATATTATGTGTTAGCTGATATGGGATTTATACACTTCTCCGCACCTCGCCAATGCGTTACGGTGCTGAAGGTGCATGTAATTTTATCATTCAACTGCATTGCGCTTTTTATTAAGGTATAGAATCCCACTAGCCTTGTGCCGATAGTGGGCGATGATTAATTCTTGAGTTCAAGCCTAAGCACCCCCAATAATGGTTCATGTCAAGGTATTGCAACTACGAGAATTATACACTCCTTGAAGAACGAAATGACCCAATTTAATATTGGAACCGTTCTTAATGCACACGACTTCATGAACTCGTCAGGTCTTCTGGGTACACGGCGCAAAAGGCGCTCTATTATTATGTGAGGATATTATCAAAGATTACAATGTAAAGATTTAAGGCCATGGGGGATGAGACTAGGAATACAGTGCTGGTTCTGTACTTCAATCTGTTTATATGTAGTTCTAGGTAGGCTTGACGTTGTCCGAACTTTCTCGAAAGAGTCGTTGAATAAGACATTAACCTATCTTTACTAAGTATGTCTATCATATGTTGAATCAGTAGGTGAATGGACTATTTGTGAATCGACTGCTACTTAGCATTGCTTAAGCTACTATTAAGTTACAATAAAGGGACGACTTTTCGAAACATTGAGCGTTAAACGTGAGATATATTTTGATCTACTCAAGTTGAATTGTTTTGTTCTCTTGCCCCTTAAAGAAATCAATTTGATCTTCCAAACTTAGATCGGTAGTTGAAGAATGCATTAGTTGAGGTGTTTCCTGAACTCGTCTCGTATTGATGTGGAATAGCCCAAGACGTCTGAACCGAGGTAGAGCTTTGTCACACAATACGTCAACAGGCTCAAGGACAAGTCCAACGGGCCCACGCTTTTTAAGACCAACACAATTCCCTATCTCAAGAAGCCACACCGGTACTTGAAGCTCGCGATGTTTAGACGACCCGTCAAGAGCCCCGAATGTATCCGCGTAGACAGTTGCGAGTTGTACTTTTCTTCTGGTGCAGCCTCCCTTTTCCCCTGCCGCATGATTTTCTTCATTAACGTCAACGTGCAATGTTCCGCCTGCTACACTCCAGAAAGACCGCCTCATTCGCCCCTTCAATGTCAAGACTGCACTAGTCACAAAGCCGCATTTCGCACTGGCGTTCGCGAGCCTGGTGTCAGTATCCAGCAATACTGTCCGGCAATCGCGATCGCATGCTCGGCCGAAAATAAACTCAACATGGGAGTTGATGCCCGTCCATGACCACGACGGACCCTGGTAAGCCTTAGAGATCTGCAATCTCCCCCTTACTCCTTCTGTACTGTCATGTGGATCTGAGTTCTCTGGCTTTGAACGTTCAACACCCCTCGCAACAACCGTGTGCCAGCATAACATACTGGGCAAAGATGACTTCCACATGCCAGCCAAGTATTCTTCAGTCTCATCTTGCCCTTCTTTTCTAAGATGTGATAAAAATATCTCTGCAACTCCCGAGATACCTAGAATGCGGTCTGTCGGCACGGACAAAAGCCGTGGGGTGTATTCATTTAATACCGTCTGCCATCGGCTGTGAAGCCATTCGCGCACCCAAGCGGCACTAGAGCGCTGTTTGGTGAAGTATACTAGGTCGGCGAGGAGATCAGTATGGAGGTACACCATCTGTGAATCATAACCCTCAGAATTCGGGTTCCATTTCCAGCCGTCCGCATAGCTGTCACTCGAGTTGGCGACGGTGCGATCGGGAGGAGAGGCAGTGGTGGAAGACGTTGTGCATGTCCAGTGCGTTTGTAAACTGCCGAACTCAAGCACTCTTTTTGAAAGGTAGCGTTCTTGGAGAGTCCATGCTCGAAAATCGATAGGCTCGCCGCGATCTCTGCCACCTTCGATACATGTCAGATATGCTGTCCCTACCGTCTGCTCCTGGCCCGGACATCGAAACGGAAGTCGCACTGCCAGTCGTGTCTGCGCTTTTAGATTAATTTCTCCTAAGAATCCATCTACAGCTCGGCTAGCTCGCGACGCGATAATCGTGATGGTGGCTTGGCTATAGACGCGCGCCATGTCGGCGATCTGCAGTGCCTTATCCTCTTCATCATCTTGGACTATGCATAGCGAATCCGCCCACTGGAATACTCAGAATTAGCAGTCGTTCCTTTTTGATCCGATTTCTAAGCATCTCAAAAGTTTCTGGTCACACCTTGGCCTAAGGGGCGGTTATAATATTTCGTACTTGACAAAGCAAGAGGAGATAAAATCTGAGGACTACTCACAAGGTACTGAAGGCCAACAGCGGAGGTTATCTTTATAGCGTCTTGAAGAGATTTTGGAAGTTTACACCATTCAAGGGATACGTTCCCAGACTCCATCCGTGCCTTGGTCGTCTTGTAGGGCTGATCACCACCCCAGCAATAGCTGAGTGCAGCATATGGGTCAATTGCTTCGCCCTTAGTCTTCGTCTCAATCGTGATGCAGAAATCGCATGAATTGCAACCGCTAGAGATACGCAAAACACGCAGAGGCATGTATGTCTGTGCGACTTCCTTGCATTTCGCATGCGAGTCTCGACACTTCTGCAACCATTGCCGAGCAAGCCCGAGGTTTTCGATTGACCCTGGAAAGCGGTTGATGGGCCGGTTATGGATTAGGTGGCTAGCAGCATTATCTAGTATGTGATGCGTAAGTCACCTCAAGAGACATGTGTTAACAGAGAGTCATGCATACCTCGTGTCGTGAAAACATCGACTGAGCATTTCGCAAACACCTGGCATTTGCCCCAGTGTGGATGCAACACAGCATCCTCTTCCCAAAGCCCAAAGAATTCAATCTCGTCGACAGGGAAGCGGTCGACTAAAGACGTAGAATACGTCTCGGCGCATACTAATATGCTTGACGCATTTTTGCTTGCTTTTAGGGCGCTATATTGTTCTTGATTGGAAGATGAATCTCCTCCCCATAGCGAATCCAGCCATGAACAAAGCTGGCACCTTTCCGTAAGCCCCTTTAGTACATCTTCTAGAGTGGCATTGAAAAAGAAAATGTCAGACGGTATACCCTTCTGATCACTGTTTGAATTGAGGAATGATCGATTTTTCTCGAGGTCAATTGCGAACTTTCTGCAATTGTGACAAGAATGGAAATCTTCTGACGGTATCATTATTCCTTGTGTGCATGCGATTGATACGCATTCAACTGGGGCGGAGGTCGATGGCTGCTTTCCTAGAGGCCCTGAAAGAAGCAACCCCATTGGTTCCTTTAGTGATCGCGTCATCTATCCACCGTAATATTGGTACTTGTTTTCAACGCATCCTACAGACCCCGCTACTGAACATATGCACTCCATTGGATCCCATATTCCGTACGCGATCAATACCTTGAATCTCTTCACAATACATGAATGTGACGAGTAGTTTAGTTATGTTGATTACCCAGTTCTTATTATATTCCTTGCACTAGATATGTGGAAGAAAATCCGTCCAGCTTACAGCGATGTATACACTGGCGGGTAAATTTCGTAAACTAATGATCGCCTCAATTATGATGTAGGAACGAGCAGTAACAAGACTGAGGATACATAATCCTAGGAATATGTCCCAAGATTTTGGTAGTTTTCTGTTTCGTGGTTCTTCCCGCTGGACATTGATCCATACCCAAGCTAGGTTGTATCTGCCTCGGTAACCAAGAGTAGCAAGAATACGTACCATCCCAACGCTCACGGCAGAGACGGAGGCAAGGATTACCGCGGATATTCGCCACAATAGCTGTTCGATGCTTGACGGATAGGCAAAATTCCAACCAAGCAAATGTATACCCGAGTGAACTAAAGAGGGTATGACTAACATAGCGAGCACGTTAGGTGGCAACCTCGCTGGCAGGATAGCATCATCAGGGATGCGCTGCAAGCGAGTCCTGTTGTTGCCGTTGGTCTCCATTTGTCGCTCTAAGTCATATTCTTTGAAACATGATCTCCTTTCCCAGACTCTGTTCGAGTCCTGGATAAAGTCGAGTGGGGAATCGATGTATGGCGCATCTGGAGGTATCCCACAATCGGTGAGAATTTTGACAATTGGGAACATGCAATGCAGAACTGTGGGCGTCTCGACATGTTGTGGTTTGTTCCACCAGAAGAAATAAGACATTGCGGTTGACGCAACGAATGCGAGTGTGAAGAGCTCGAGCGGGGAGATTGAAAGGCCATCGATAACCCGCGCTACGGACTGTATGATAATCCATCCGATCTGTAGGAGGGCAAATCCTTTAGCGAACAAATCTGATTTGCTCTTGTCCCATATTTCGTTGCGAGTGATTGTTGGAACTGGTATATAGCCGCGCGATGCCAAAAAATGAATGCATTCTGCATTGATTGGGAATGGTGATTCACCCGGCAGCTGAAGAAGGAACCCTATAAATATGTTATAAGTCGAGGGATGCCGAATCAATTTAGATCGGACGTACCGCCACTGTTCCCATAGAACGCATGAGCCATTGTCCAAGAGTTGAGACTATTCAGATCTTTCATCTGCTCGACCGATTTACGAGCACTGAGCCACTGACTGGCCGCCACCATGGTCAGTAAATCAGGAGCAAAAATTGCTAATACGCCCCATCGAACCCTCCTGAACAGAATCTGCATGATACTGTCCGCCTTCCCAGGAACATTGAGATGGAGAATAGTCCAGATTGCTGTGATGATAACAGTGGCGCAGCTGTAAATAATTCCAACCGTTCCACGAACATCCGGAGTAGATACCCAGCCAGCAAACCCGTAATCTGCCATAGCTGAATACCAATTTGTCGACTTCTAATAGCTAGCACGTATCGAGGGTTGTTGTCCGTAGAAACATCCTGTACGAGGCGTCGGCTCCGTAGTAGGATCAGTATGAAAGCCTTTAAAAAGAAAGGGGAGCACTCTGTTTTAAGAGCCTTAGCTATTTAATGAGATCAGCAACGTAGCATCACTACAATGTTTTTTCTACTCTCAAGGCTATTTTGGGTGCTTTCCCCCACTACGCAATAGAGGTCAACAGCTGCGAGACTTGGCATTAAACATCGCCGAAACTAGCTCATTGTGAATGTCGATCACAGCGCTTGATAATGCATAAGGGCGGGATGTTGTTGTCCTATAAAATCATCGGTAGAGTCTCACAACGCTAGACATACAGGTTCTATTAATAGGCCTAAAGTGAAAAAAAATAGTAAGATAAAGATATAGGTATAATACTTAGAGAAGTTTGCTTTCGCGACGATGCACTATCAAGTTCTATGATGCATAACTCGAGTTTACGCTTTATACGGGCGACATATTAAGAATCTTGGGTGCTACTATTATGATAGTGGGCCTGAGAGATTTAGGTACCTAGTTTCTCATGAACAATAGACTAGCGAAAGCCGCTATAGCGGGAGACTCTAGTCGGGGCGCTTCAGGGCTTCGTGGGTAATGAAAGAAAAATTTGAACAAAAAACTAAGTCTGACCAAGTTGTAACTTATGAGGCACAGAGAGATTTATTTTCACACGAAGCGCCTACTATTTTTGTTTACTTTTCTTTTCTTTTCAAAGCAGCTGTTACTGTTCATATATCTGTTATCTGATCGAAAACTCCAAGCGTAGCACCAGGTAAGTAAGTCCTATGGCTGACCTCCTAATGTCTGCATTAGTCTATGTATTGATGGGGATAATTGTAACCTACCTAGCTCACACTCACTCTTAATGAGTTAAGCCTCTATACTCTAACCTCGCACTTACTGTGGACTTCAAATGCCGTGACGCCATTAGCGGCAAGGAATCTCAGCTTTTAACATTGACGTCGATCAAGCTAACTCCAGCTATGGAAGGCGGCAGCTGTAAGTGGGGGTTAGTTCGGCATAACCCACCAACGGAACCCCACCGCCCACCGCTGGAAAGAGGACGGTCCGTCTCACTAGTTTAGAAACACTTGTTATCATGGAACGGAACTACCCGGCGTGAAATACTTACATCGAAGTCAATGCTGTCAACTAATGATAAACTTCACACTTGTAGAATGATGCATAGTGTGTAAGGAAGGTACGAAGGACAGTGTTCAAAAGGGAGAGCCCCTCACAGTGATTGCATGTCAATTACCTCTAACAACATAATCCAATTACAAGCATTACATAAGCTGAAAGCACTAAATTTTGCGCTTATACTAGGTAGGTACCTGAGGAGATGTCCTGGCAACAACGATATAATGACCATCTATCCTCGACTGTTGTATGCATCGACTGATTGTTCATTCGGATTTGTTTCTGCCTGAAGTCAGACAGCAACAACTCGCATAGTTCACAGCCCTTCACACTTTTAAGGCTTGATGTAAACCAGAGTCCCCGGACCGGCCATCTCAACAGCTTTATCAATCGCTGCAAGGAAGTCATCCAAGCTATACTCCCCATGAACCACATGTCCCGCCCTCTTACCCAACTTCATCAATCCCGCCTCGGCAAGGCGAACAACACCTTCGAGATCCTCCCGTGAATACATATAAGATCCCTTGATCGTCCAATTGTTTACCATTGCTTGAAGGTAAGGAATCGGCAACGTCTGATCCTCACGTCCGCCCACAAGCGTCACACGTCCTTTTTCCCGTAACACCGATAATGCGGCCGCGAAATTCGTTGCGCCAGTCGCCGCAGGTGGCGATACATCGACCACGGCATCGATGGGCCCAAATGCTCCGAGCGCAGTACCATCCGTCTTGATGTCCCCAGTCAGCTGCACCGTCTCTACAGCGTCAGGGTACGTCTCTTTCAGCCTGGCGAGACCAGCTACACTGCGACTCGCGGCAATAACGCGCGCTCCAAGCGCCACGGCCACATCTACGGCGGCCGTGCTGTAGTGCCCCGTAGCTGGCGTGACGATGACGCGCTCACCGGGCTGCAGTGCAATACTACGCATGCTCGCATACACTATAGCATTGGCACTGAGGACAACAAGTTCTCCAGTTGTGTAGCCGAGACCGCCAACTTGGGGACTCCCCAAGAGGCGCGCTTCATCGAGACGGTAGATGTTCTCGAGCGGGGCGGGCACGTACTCAGCGAAAAAACCGCTGCGCGCGAGCGTCTTATAAAGATGCTGCGACTCGGGTGTGAAGCCGGCGAATACGCCTCTGATGACGTTGACGGAGGGGTTGTCGCGGGCGCGGATCAACGATGAGACCATTACGAGCTGACCCTCTTGTAGCGTCGTTGCGTCCGGCCCGAGGGCCGCAATGCGACCTATGCCGAAAGAGCCCGGGATGATGGGGTAGGGGAGATGAAACATGCTGTGGTCGGCTTTGAAGATGTGTGCTACATTTGAGTGCACTAGGGATGTGTCGAGCTTTACAAGAGCAGAGCCGTGCTCGACCTTGGGCATAGGCACGGATTCTACAGTTGCTTTGCCTGGGCCGGTTTGCACAACGGCGCGCATCGTGTCAGGGAGGGAGGAGACCATTTTGGTTGTATGCTGATTTTAGGGATAAGATGGAAGCCAAATTGTTGAGTGTTCGCTTTCATGTTGTCTGGAAAGCGACTGCTTCGCTCTTTTATATACACAATTTTATATGTTCGCCAATTCAATTGAGCGTCCGATATCTTGCTGTTCGCGAAGCTTTGCTGCGAATAGCATCGTGAGAAATACGAAACCAGGTTAGCGCCATATTCATCCTTACTGCACGGATAGAATTTGAAACCGGAGTCCGTGCTAAAGATCTTTGAGAGCACATTCTTTGCTCTATGAACTATGCTTAACACTTGTTACTATATAATATAAGTGCGTATTATCAGACAACATGTGTAAATAGCCTGGGTAGAATACGAAATAAGGCTAGCGTGATCTGGAATACGAAACGAGGTTAGTCATTGTGGATATGACTTAACGATGTTTCGTGAACTGAGCCAATCGGAATGATTATCCCCAATTTGTCAGCCCATTTGATCCCGTCGAAGGCAGCTTGATGATATATGCCTGTTGTAGTGAGCTAAGCAGAGCCGTTATTTTCCTAAATAGCATTATGAAGCTTGCTCCGGGTTTCCAACGCCAAAATACAATACGGCTATTCCGGCGCAAGCTGAACTCAAAGCCTCAGCTGCAAATGATTACTAAGACATCTCCTATTGGGCCATGGTCTAATCAACAACGGAGGTTTTTCTCTCTCGGATCTTGGCGACCATTAAGACAGGATGCCGGCGAACAAAGAAGGAAACCCCATTCGAAAGCGCAAAGCTCATAAGAAATCACGCCATGGGTGTGCCAACTGTAAGCTAAGAAGTGTTAAGGTAAGATGATTTCGTTACTTACCCCGAATATGCGGATGTTACATATTAGTGATCCTTAGTTTCCATATTGGAGATTTCTTGCATTTAACTGACAATGAACATCATGAGGGGCGTATACTGAGACTGTGTAGTGCGATGAGACGAAACCGTGCTGTAAGAGATGCGAATCCTTTAACGTTGTCTGCTGCTACGGCCCCAAGTTCTCGTCAGAAGGCCTTTTGGCCAAACCGAGCTTTCAAGTTCGTATGGATACCGTATCCCCAAAGGTCGTGCGATCTCCACCGGCCCCCCTACCTATCTCAGGTTCTCAGTATAGCTCAGAGGTATATCAGCTTGTTGCAGAAGATATCCCTCTCATCGAAAAGTTCCAGAGACGCACGGTCTGGACGCTGGGGACAGGAGCAACGCATCATGTCTATGCTGCGAAAACCCTGCCTTTGGCCTTCACGGTATGATGATCACTTTGCCCATGCCTTCTATGGACACGACTGCGGACACTAAAGAATTGACTTATTCCTATGCAGAACCCGCTGTTGATGCATACCGTACTAGCCATGGCTGAAATCCATGATCTAGCCATCGGCCCCTTTGAAAGCAGGAGCACATCCTTGCTCACGTACCACTGGTATAACGCCATCTCTTCCATGCGGCGATATATCAACAAACCTATAATACCATGTGAGCGCGACATGCTTTGGGTATCAGCAAGCTTGATAGGCATCAGTGCTTTAGCATACGTAGAGGCTCGATCGCCGGAGGAAGCTTGGCCGCTTCGCCCGACGTCACCTGCTGATCTCTCGTGGTTCACATTGTGCGATGGACAGATGCTTGTAGCAGAATTAACGGACCCGATGAGAGCGGATTCTGCGTTCTTTCTACCCGCGAAGGAGATGCGTGATTTATGTTCCTGGGTGATAGGGCTAGGCATGACGGGTATGGAGTCGAAAGAACGTTGGGATAAGGGGCTTCCTAGAGGATTTGAAAGATTCTTTGGGCTTTCGTCATCACGCCCTACCTCTCTTTCTTCGATTTCAAACGACGACAATGCCGATGACCTTAACTATATCCGGGAGAACAACATCAGTGAAGAGCTGAGAGAGGAGGCTAACAATATAGATAAAAACCCTTATTACGTAACCGCTAAATCAGCCGCGGAATTATTTATGCTCGATCTGGACCAGGAAAACTTTCTAGTGCACATCTGCTTCGTCAGAACCCTCGATGTGCCGTTCCGGAACCTGCTTATTCACAAGGATGAAAAGGCGATGCTGCTGCTTCTGTATTGGTATGCGAAGATCTGCGACAAGAGGCTTTGGTGGTTGTGGAAACAGTCTTGCACTGAGGGGCTTGCAATATTGAGGTATTTAGAGAGAGTGTGGACTGTGTCTGGGGATGAGGATGGGTTGACGCTGCTTGAGCTGCCGAGGATGCGGTTGATGGCCGCTCTAGGAGTAGCAGCCTAGTTATGATGAGTACAGGCAATAGGTGAACAATATGCCTATTTCCTAGTTAAGAAAGCTCTTAACAACGGTGAGTTAGTGGGCTGCCAAACAGGACACACATAACCACTATCGCTTCTGCTGTGCCAAGGAGCTGTTTTAGTGAATCTAAGAATGATGCGATTTCTGCCGGCAGCGACTGGGTCTTATACGACTTATTCTTCAAGTGGCAAAAATGATAAGAGTACATCTATATGAATTATAAGTGATAGGTAATCTAACTGCTGCTGATCTAGGCAGGGGTTTCAAGCAGCCCTGCTTTATTAGCAGCAACACGGTAGTGATGGCTAAAATCGATCGCAAATAATAACTAACAAAAGGACAACTAAGTAAATAGTTAACGATTCTTCTTTTACACCCAGGTATAAACCCCCTAAAAGTTCTTATTAAAAATAATATTAATATTAAATAGTTAAGAATAAGTGTTATTTCCTCACCACATCTCTCAAAGAAATCCTTTAGCATGGATATTTTCATAAATGTTAATCTCACTCTTTCAAATATACCAGGGTGTTCTGGATTCAAAACTGGCGAGAATGCAAGTGAGGCTGACCATGTGTTATGGCTGGCAATCTCCATCAGTAGAATATCTTGCATTAATTCGTTGTTAGAACCACGGTCATAACGCCAGGTGTAATAAGGGCTGCTGTTCAAGATTTCACTTGCTTTATTATTCGTTCAGAGAAGTGACAATCCTCTAGTATCGCGAGAAGCCTTGTCCAGGTTGATTATTACCCCCGTATCCACTCGCTTCATGACCACTTCCTCTATCGCACGCAGACATCGACCCTTAAGCTCTAATATGCCTGAGTAGATTTCGCTAAAGGGATCTCTGCCTACGGGTGTTGTCGAGACCCAGATGATTCTAGCCTTTTTATGAGTCTATGACGACACAGGCATCCATCATATTTCTCCACCGTTCCAGTTTAGGGACCGCCTGCATTGATAAGATGCCCACAACCAACTTGGAGTCGAAATAAAGTGGACATAATATCTGCCAAAGACTGCGTGTAAGAATTTAACAGAAATACTCTGAGCACGACAGCTAGAATAAACAAGACATGTGGCTATACTCCTCAAAGCTTAAACTCCAGAGTCTTCCTGGGTAATACTGCTTGAATCCTGGAAGGTGCTCCACGCGTCGCAGTTGCTTGTTAAAGAATCCGAGTCTGTTAGCGCTGCTATTTCGTCGTATCTCTCAATGAACTGTAACGCAAATCCCTCGCTCGTATGCCATCCGATGTGACACTATTAACATGTCGTTAGCTAGCTTATTGCAGATGTTGGAGGAGAGATATTCCATATCCAATATTTAATAATAACATTGGTTTACAGCAATAAGAGAGAAATCAGAATAAAAAGGCGAAACCTGGACTTACGTGCATGAGCCAAGCTCCGGGATTGTCAGTTTCAAATGCAATCACCAGATAGCCGCTCGCAGGTAGCATAGCGGTGTCTCGACGAGGCGGGTTGGCCGTATTCAAAGTGACATCATCTGAGTATGTACCCGTGTCTTGAGCTAGAATATAGAAGTCATGCCCATGTAGATGAATCCTTTTAGGTAGCTTGGTTATTAAGACAGTCCGACGCATTTATCCGCCTGTTGCAGCATTGGATTTTAGTACTCACGGGTGGGGGACGGCTAGACTAGTGTCTATGGCCATATAAATCCATACGTTTGCATCCGACAGCTCGATGACTGCGTCGTCGGTTTCGAAGCTCGTATCGCCGTCCACTATCTGTGAGAGAGTGGGGTTTGCCCAGTCAACGACCATTGATGTGCTGTTTAATGTCCACTTGAAAAGACCGCTAGTCTGTGTAACGGCGACGTCTTCACTGGTGTCGTATTCGACGTCTCCCACAGTCTTAGAGATATACGGCACAATGTTATCCGTTTCATCGTCGCACCCGTCGGTGTAATCCCATTCACTAGTTGTCGGGGTTGAAGGTGAGTCGGCATAAGTAACAATTCCCTTGATGTCATCAGAGTTATCGTTCTCGGAGCAAGCTGATTGTGGAATTGCTCTGATCCAGAAGTCATCTGCCACCGAAGCTCTGTTACCCCATGAGTTAGTATGTTTTCTGAATAGAAAAGAGCATAGAGTGGAGCAATTAAAGGTCATATTTCTGAGTGCCTTGGATGATATCAATAGGCTCATTTGAGAGGAAGAAGGGGAGGTGTAAAGAAACGTAGGAATTTTACTGGTCTGCGGTTACTACGATATCGTATCGTTGGCCTATAGCAACGGTGATTAGTAACATTCTATGCTAGCAATATCGAAACGCTAGTAGCTTACCCATGCCGATATCAAGGACAGTCGCATTATAGGGCTCAATAGGTACGAGATCAGCAGCAATAACTGTCATGGTATGATTGTCGATGGAGAATTTGAAGTGAGAATCAACGGCGCCGTTGACAAGCCTCATGCGGTACGATGTTCCAGAAGTGAAAGACACGTTGAATCTAAAACCACCGTCGTCATAAACGTTGGTGCCGTTGATAAGCCCAGTATCTAGCGTTGGTGGACCGGAGGTTTCAGCCTCAGTGTACAGCTCATCGACAGTCGAATGATCCCAGTCCGATAGCAAGATTATTCCAAGGTCTTCATCGTAATTAGCAGTTGCTGGGCCATTGATGATTATACCGCCAGCTATGCCCTCCCAAGCTTGTAGGGCGAAATGTGAGTGATACCACGTGCTGCCGTATTGCTCCGCTCGCCACGTATAAGTGATTGTTTCACCTGGAGCCGTAGGGCATTGAGTTATAGAACTCACACCGTCATTCTGATTTGTATAATTTTGACGAATCCCGTGGAAATGAATAGCTATTTATGGTAAGGTCAGTCACGTGGCTGTTTTAGACTCTGAGTGCAAGAGCAGCGTTAAGGCCAGGAGTAAAGGGGTTATTACTAACAAGTGCCGTTGTTAGAAGTTGTCAAAGAGTTGATAACGTGTACAACTACTGTGTCGCCCCAATCGGCGAAGAGCGTAGGTCCTGGGATAGAGCCCTGAGGTTTGTTTGTAAATATCAGCGGGAGCCTAGGCCATCAATTGAGGAGTTTTAGATTGGCCGAGAAAAAGAAATGCGGCGTAGCTTACATTGACAGCCATGGCTGAGCGGGAGACACCATCAGGAGCAACAGTGACATCGGTCAACTCGAGCCAATATTCTCTTGTCACTCCAGTATCAGGGACTTCTGATGTATAATCGGTGTCGATAGAGTAGTCGCACCACTCAGAACGAGTCGTTGCTGTATTTCCTGAGCATGCCGCTCTAGGCTTTAGATTTACCAATGGCGAGGAGGGCGAGGCTATTGCTAGAGTAGCCAGAAACGAAAGCGCAGCGAGCGCTGGTTGTCGATAAAGCATGGCCGTAATAATTGGTCTGCGATAGAAGTAGGGTGCCGGGGAAAAGATTTAGGAAGAAATGGCTACTGATCAGATGAGAGAAGGGAATAGCGCTGCTATCCTGCGTCGGAATATGCCATGTTAACGCGAAACCGAGCGTTATTTAAATAAGAGAATAGGGAGGAACTGTTGCTTTGGTCGACATCGCGATAGGACTTGCAAGACCCGCACCACTAGGAATAAGACTTCTCGCATAGTCATTAGAGGCTCTCATGACGACGCCTTTTTTTTCGTGGTTATCTGTGCGTACAGATCTTCGTGCGCAGCTAATGTGTTCGTCATTGTGAAGGCCCTTGTGTGGCTTAGCAGGAAACATGGTGATGCGACGGATAGGTTTACGTGATTCAATACCCACGGACCGTCTTTAATTTTAGAATAGACACATCTTTATACCGGCGGTTCCTCTCAAAATGGAACTTGTTGCCGCCAGTATGCCTAAAGCGCATTGAATAAGTTTTTGGGTGCGAAACTCGCCCGCAAAGCTCCGAAGCCCCTGGTTCCCCATAATGACTAAATTGGCACATAGAACGCCTTGGGAATCGGGATAAGTATTTCTCTGAGGTCTGAACAAGCAATGCTTGGTGGATCTATATCTAGGCTTAAAAGCTCACGAAACTCATCCAGGGGTCAGCTCAGCCGCATAGCTCTGCCATTATGTGTGGGGCCGCGGCTGGACTTCCCCCCACAACCCGGCGTGGCCGCATCATCAATTCAACATGAATCGCACATAGCGACGAGGGCGGGGCATACGACGCAGTAGGTCAGTCCTTAAGAAATCTTACGTATGTCCTTGTAGATTACGTATATGACCGTGAGACTATAAGCCTAACGCCCAAGAAGTTGCACTTTCTGTAGAGGTAAATGGCGATTTGTTAAAGCAAGCCTACTACGGAGTATATAGTGTCCGGCCTGCTGCTACTACATATGCACAGCAATTCACGGCTCGTACAACAAATTTACTAGTTCTTGTTGATTATTCGTCCTAAAATGCGTAGTCTATCCTACCTTTCTCTCGTTCTGCCAGCGGCTTCCGCTGCGTCGCCATCCATCGTGAAGCGCGCGCCGCCCGCATCATTCGGCCTGTTTGCCTATGGCACCGGTGTCGGCGGTTTCCCTCTCTTCTCGGACGGAGGTAAGATAAGTATAGGGAGATTTCAGTTGGAAAGATTTTTAAATTCGTCACAGATACAGCCTACATTGGCGATGGTTCACAGCTAAACAGCACAAACTCGGCGGTTGTGACCTGTACGTTATTCTCAACATTTTATCAGTTACTGTCTTATCTGTCGCTGACTATTCAAAGTCACCGTTGGCACGGATGACTCTCTAATCGGAAGTCCTAATACCACTGATTCGACTGCTACTCCATCCTGGTCCAACATCACCTTCTACATCCCAGGTTCTGGATCCTCATCGCAAAGTGTTGGGTTTACCAACTCGACGGTACCGAATAATGCATCTTCTACTGGGTTCGTCTTTTACGGACAGGTTGTGCTTCACGAGAGTGATGAAGCTGGACTCGAATCTGGATGGTATGCAGTAGCCACAGGCACTGATAACGTGTGGTCTCTCGTATGGAACACAACGAGTGAGGAGACTAGTGAGGACATGGTTGCGGTTACTTTGAAGACTACGCCTCCCACCACAGCGCCACCTTCGTAGACACTCACGAGTCTTACTTGAGTTATCCTCGGTGCTAGTATGTATCAGATATTGTCTAAAGGTGGCCCGCTTGTTTTAACCCACGAAAAGATCATTCCCTAATCCTACAAAGCTACCGAAAGGGAGTCACTTCTCTGTGGTGTATTGATTCCTTACAGGATGAGAATTAAGTACGGGAAGTTTTATTAACTGAATTATTTCAGTAAGAATCGAAATCATCATTACCATCCCTTGGTGAATTGCGAATAAAGTGGCTTAAGAGTAATTCAAAGGCTGTAAATACACGTTGTCACCAACAGTAGTTGTCAATGTCCCATTTGCCTCAAAAATATTCAGAAATGTATCAATCGATACGTGAAACCCGTCGGGACTCGTTTTCTTCGTGCTATTGGTTTCACCAGATCGTACAAGGTCAGAGTACCAATCACCTACTTCGAGTGTAGGTGATGGGTTCGAACGCGTATAGTTTTCATATCCGTTTATAAAGTTAAGACCATCATCAGAATAGTTGTTATATTGTACCGCTACGCTCTTTATCGAGGCGCTGTCGGTATTGTCCGTGATCACCACATTGGCGGATCCCGAAGCAGTGCCAAAAAGGGTGTACATCCCAGCTGCGGCACGAGGAAGAGTAGGCGCGACGTCACCAGGTACATATGGCGTGCCCCAAGGTACAACGTCGGACACTGGCTCTACCTCTGGCAAAACATAGGGTTCGCGACTGGTGAGTGTCGCGACCATGAAACGTACGAATCGGCCCCCAGGTTCGGTTGAGTTGTAGCACGGGAGGGGGTTCAACCCGCCACAGGCAGGTGAGGCCGTCAAATCCTGCCAATACGCGATTTTCGTACCATCTGGCGACCATCTTGGGTCCGCCCTACCATTCCACTCGGGGTCGTTGATTGCACCGCTCCCGGCTACGCCGCTTCCCGCCTCGTTGATCTTCTGGCCGAAATAATCACCGCGATCTCCATAGCGATCGATTAAAAACAGCTCAAAAAAGCGTCGTTGGTGGTTGTTCCGGATAGATGAAGCGACGGTTGAGACGATCATGTCAATTAAAGGTGGGACGCCACGCATACCCGCCATGAACATATTACGGTCGGTGCCTCTCGTGTCCATGACAGCGGTCCACTGATCATCGGGCGAGATATCTACGGGATCGACGTACTCGGGGTGAGCTGTAAGCCGACGAACTGAGCCCGTGGAGAGCTCAGCCGCATAAACGTCGATATTGCACGACTCGGTCGAATAGCCGATAAACGAAACCTCTCCTCCACGGCCACTGAAGCCTCGTAGCTCACCGACAATGTTTGACAGGGGGTGGAACACTATCTGGTCCCCATCAACCGTCCAGGGTGGAGTGTTGTCGGGACTATAGAGTCTTGTCACATTCACCAGGTCATATCTAGCGACGAGCGGCTCTCCAGTAGTTGGCGATGGGTTGAATTGCAGACGCGAAAAATAGCCAAACTGCGATATTGCCCCATCGCCAATAACAAAAGAGCTGAAGCCGAGATGAACGTTATCAGGATGTAACCGCAGTTCACGGATAGCGCCACCAGCCCCGGAGCCATCGGGAGTGACGTTCCATCGGATGGGATAGATGAAGGTCCGCTCTGGTGTACAGTCCGAGTCCGTGAGAAGAAATTCGCCGCAGTCGACGATGTTAGTCCCGACTAGGAGACGTCGGCCGTCTCGGAATGCGTGAGGATAATCCCACGTATCGCTTTTGCCTAGAGAATTCTCGGCGGGGACACCGCATGTAATACATTTCCACGGATCGCCATTGGGGAAAGACTTGCCATCTGTCTTAATTAGGATGATTTGAGAACCATTATAAATGCCAGCAGGATCATGTGCCGTCGGTGCACCAGTGAACGTGACGTACGCCACAATATGATCACCGTCGGGCAGAAAGCTGCCAGACTGAAACCCTTCGCCGTAAATTCCTTGAGTAATGCATCCTGTACCTCTCGGGTTGATATCTGGCGTACAAGAGCCAGTAGCGACTGGCGGCAATGGAAGCTCAACGACCTCGACTGGTTCAGGGGCTGGAGGATCGGGGACTGCGGCGGCTAGAGGCCGAGCACGTAATATACCTAGCGCTGAGGCGGCTACAAGCCTATTGAAATGCATATCGAGACTGAAGAGGATAAGGGAAGTTTTCAAAGTGAAAACTATTCTTCGATCTCTCTTGGCAAGTATGGTGCAGGATAGATTCGTCCACCACAACAGCTGGATATCCTTCAAGAGCCGAACTAAATCCAGAATTGGGCTTCCTTCCTGACCACAAAGTTATGAATATCATAGACGGAGACTAATAAGTTTGTGTTGTTCTGTGTATGTGCTTTATATAGAAAGTACTCCGCGGTGTATAAGGGCCGGGCGGCCCGGCCCGGGCCAAGGTACAATTTACTACGTGGGCAGCATAGGTCAGGCGGGTCTGCCTTTAACCGCGGTTTGACCAACATTAGTAAAATATGTTCAAAAGTTCATAATTTACTGCTAGATCAATTAGCTTGACTCGTATTGCGTGGTCATTATATTCCGCGTATACGAATGTCATAGCATCTCTCTTTCCGCGTATTGAGTGGGGACGTGGCGAAGCCGACCCCCTGTCTTTGTGGGGGAATAACCGGAATACTATCCGGAGCGGATGGATTCCTGCATTCAAAAACGTCATCCGCGGCACGGATCTGCTCCTGCTCGCAGGTACTATTGCTGTTACTGTTGCCGTCATCGTCATTTATATTGAAATATGGGTGCATTTACGTGATATTACCCATAAACATATTACGTTATCTAAAGCAAGTGTTGCTTTAGCTTGGCAGTATTCTAGTAGCTAAAAACATCGAACGATCATACTTTAGATCAATTTAATGTATAAAAATTCAAGTCGTAGTTTTTTATTTACAGGCAATAATAAACAAGTTAATAGTTAAATAGCAAAGGTGTAGCTCTTTACTTAATTAAGTTAGGATTCGATAATATAAAATTAAAAGCTAAAAGTGACAGCATGGTGGCTTGTGTGGTGGCTGTGCCCCACACCAGCCCCATATTGCCATTTGCACCAACAGAAATACTGCCGGCTTTTGCCGCCAGTATTTACTGCGCTGCGTGCGCACGCGAACACTTACACTTGTGTGTAATTCTATAGAATACTTTTTCTTTTTTTTCTTTCTTTTTTCTTCAGCTTAGATTTTTGTACAAATACAGCATATTTGCTGCAAAGCCCTGCCTTTGTTTATATGCCCAGTGCAACACTAAAGAATAAGTTAAAAAAGTAACTATGTTATATAATAAACTATAAATTTTATACTAAGGTTTTTTTCTTTTAGTTTTAAGTTATTAATAAGATTAATATTAATAAACTTAGCGTTTATATTTATAATCGTTAATTTTAGCAAGATTATTAACTTTAAAAGTCATATGATCTAGTTTAATCTTTATTTTTATATTAAGTTTATTATATTTTTAATTTATAATAATTATTTAAAAAATAAAAGAAGATGTTTTTAAATTTATTTTATAAGTAAGCTTAAAGTAAATAAAGGCTAAGACTTTTTAAACTAAAGGCCTTTTTTATTTAAAAGCAAAAAAGCCTTTGTTTTTAAGGTTTATAGCTGCAGCTTTAATTTAATATATAAGCTAAAAATATTATTAATTTTTATAATTATATAAATTAACTTTATTATTTATATAAATTAAATATAAATTAAAGCAAAGGTTTATAACTATAAAAATATTTATTATTAATTTAAAATTTATATATATAATTAAATAATAATATTAACTAAGTATATTTTTTGCTTTTAAATTAAAAACATATATAATTTTATGCTTTTGTTTTTAAATATATAATTTTAAACGTTTTAATGCTTTTTTAAATTATATAACATATTATAAAGCTTTTAAAACATAATATAAAGCTTAATAAAATTATATAAAAAGCTTAAATAATTAAAAAAACATTTAAATTTAATAATTTATATATTATTTTATTAAACGTTTATATAAGCTTTTATTTTTACTTATTTGTTTAAGTTATTGTTTATATAGCCTTAATTTTTTTTATTATTGCTAGCTTTATTATTTTTATAAATTTAAAAGCTAGTTATATAAAATTTTAAAATAAAAGCAGCATTAAAGTTTTTAATAATTAAAAAATAATTATAACAGTTTTTTTTATTTAAAAATAATTTTTAAATAGTTTTATAAATATATTAATATAACTATAAAAAACTTAAAACTTAGCTTTTTTATTTTTTATAAAATTAAAAAGTTTAATTTATAGTTATAATAAAAAAAAAGCATTAATAACGTATATAAAACTAGTAGTTTTTTTTGTTTTTTTTTATTTAAAACTGCTTTTTTTTATTTTATATAATACTGCTTAAAAAATTAAACACTTTTAAAGCATAAAAAAAAAAAAATGTTGTTAATAATATAAAACTTTTTAAACTTTATGTTTTTATAAAACAATTAGTTTAAAAAGTAATATAATAGCTTTTTTATTG